>JAIUZE010023392.1:0-36342 GCA_022085475.1 Heliosperma pusillum
CTGTAATATTTTCACTAAATCAAAGCCCGACTAAAGCGGCAAACAAGACTCCATATGAGATATGGACAGGAAAAGTCCCTTATTTGTCATTTATGAGAATTTGGGGATGCGAGGCTTTTGTTAAGAATAAGTCTGACGATAAACTCGCACCCAAATCTGACAAATGTCTTTTTGTAGGATATCCAAAGGAATCACGTGCTTATTACTTCTACAATAAACACGAGGACAAAGTGTTTGTGTCTCGGGATGCAGTCTTTTTAGAAAATGATTTTATTTCTAAAAGACAGAGTGGGAGAAAATTTGAACTTGATGAAGTCCAAGAGCCACAAACCGAAAAGGACGACGAGGAAAACGTTCCCTCTTCGTCTGGTACGGTCATTATTCCTTCGGAACCTAGGAGGTCAAGCAGAATTATTCATCAACCTGATAGATACCTTGGTATTATAGAGGAAGGTGATGACTATAATGTGTTACTTTTTGAAATTAACGAACCTACTACCTACAAAGCAGCCATTTCTAGTCCCGACTCAAAGCTATGGCTAGGAGCCATGCAATCCGAAATGGATTCTATGTACGACAATCAAGTATGGGACTTGGTTGATTTACCTAAGGAGGTACGACCTATTCAGTGTAAGTGGATCTATAAGATCAAAAGTGGCATAGACAAACATAATGATGTTTATAAAGCTAGATTGGTGGCAAAAGGTTTCACCCAAGTTCATGGTCTTCACTATGACGAAACCTTCGCCCCAGTCGCCATGCTTCGATCCATAAGGATTATCTTAGCGGTTGCCGCATTTCATAATTATGAGATTTGGCACATGGATGTCAAAACCGCCTTCTTGAATGAGATTCTAGAAGAGGAAGTGTACATGACACAACCTGAAGGTTTTGTGGATCCATCAAACCCTAAAAGTTATGGCAAACTTAAGAGATCCATGCTATGGTCTTAAGCAAGTTCATCCGGAGTTTGGAATCATCGTTTCGATCATGTAATTAAACACAATGGTTTCACTCGAAGTGTCGAGGAACCGTGTTTATACATGAAGTTTAGTGGGAGTAAAGTAACTTTTCTAGTCTTGTATGTAGATGACATACTACTCATTGGGAATGATATTCCAATGCTCACTTCTGTAAAGGAGTGGCTAGGAATACATTTCCAAATGAAAGACTTAGGAGAGGCCCATCGCATCTTAGGTATCCGGATCTATAGGGATATATCTAAAAGGATACTAGCATTAAGTCAAGAGACTTATATTGATAAGATTCTTGATCGGTTCAACATGAAAGACTCTAAGAGAGGCTTTATTCCTATGGGAAGTGGGATCACTTTGAGCAAGTCAGAGTGCCCTACGAAAACCGAGGAGATTGAACGCATGAAATTGATCCCTTACGCTTCAGCCGTTGGATCAATCATGTAGGCTATGATGTGCACTCGTCCCGACGTTGCATATGCTTTGAGCATGACAAGTCGTTACCAAGCAAATCCAGGTGAGAGTCACTGGATAGCCGTAAAGACCATCCTTAAGTACTTAAGAAGGACTAAGGATTCATTCTTAGTGTTTGGAGGCGAGACTGAGTTACGTGTAAAGGGTTACACAGATGCCGGGTTTATTCCAACAGATAGGGATGATATGAAATCTCCAATGCGGCTATCGTTTATCTGATGAATGGAGGATTTGTTTGCTTGGAAGACTTTCAAGCAAAGAGTTACACGGATTCTAAAAACAGAAGCAAGTACCTTGCAGCTTCGGAAGCTGGCAAAGGAAGCAACTGTGGGATTCTGCAATTTGTTTTGGAAGGACTACACAGTTTCCCTACTGCCAAAGATCTATCAAAAAATTTATGTGAATAACAGTGGGGCTATTTTTCAGGCAAAGAGCCCAGTCTAGTAACAAGTCTAGACATGTACTTAGGAATACATGTAATTAGAGATTACGTGGGACATAAGGAATTGACATTTGTAAGGTTGGGACAGATGACAACATTGCTGATCCTTTAACCAAGCCTTTATCAAAGACTAAGCATGATGGTCATGTCGTCACAATGGGATTGAGACGTGTGCCAGAATTCCTTTAGATTATGCAATATGTAATAATTGAATGTTGTATTAATTATTTCATATATGATAATGGCATTCATTGTTCGAGTTTTTATTTTAAACTCTTTTATTTAGTTTGACTAAATTTAATACTTTGTTTATCCGAATAGATTGTTGGACCCTATTCAAGTGAATAGGACGAACTTAGTATTTTGTCCCTAGTCACTCAATGAGGTGACGTCTCGAAATTACTAGATTGTAAGTCGATCGATGGTTGGTTCAGCACCATGGGGTCATGGAGATGACTGGTCGTTTACATAGACAGACTGTATGACACTCTGTCGGAAAGTGACATTGTAGAGACCCTTAAATCAATTATTTGATCCTGTCGTGCAGTGTCTCTATCTTATTCCTAAATCGATTCTTTTGACTGGCGACCGTCTATCTGAGTCGTGTCAGTTTCCGAGTGTTTTTGGTTGATGTTCTAGGTCGTGCCGTAAAAGGAGCCAGATGGACCTTCTTCTGGATCATGGTGATCTGCATTATACAGATTATTGGATCCACAAGGACTTTCCCCCACGTTGGGTAAAAACATCTTTAGGCCACTCGAGGAGAAGTTACTGTAAATGCGTGGCCACGCTCGGAAAGAGATCTATGTAGATTTTCCGGTCAGACAGTTACTCTCCCTATCGAGAAAACCACTCTAGATATTGTCAATCGCAAGTGCGACCTGCAAGACACCTTGCGTTGAGTGGGAGATGTGATAAAGAGACAAGAGAATCGGTGACGCACACTTGTGTCAGACAAGTGGGAGATTGTTGGAGTAGGTGTCCTCCACAATAGTGCGCCACATAATAAATCTTATTATGGAATATAATTGGGATATTTATTGACTATATATATGATTAGTCAGTTGATTAACGTAAATCAATACGGTTGGCTGACTAGAGTTTGACGTTATTGTCGTTTGACGGCGGTGATCAACTGATCCCGTTCGTCAACACATAAATGAGGAAATCCAAATAGTAACTAATTATTTGTATACATACATAAAATATTTCATTAGTACATTACATATATTCTATATTACGAGAGTTTAATTGTTAAGAATGGATGTTAAGAACTTAATTCAATTAAGTTTATTTTTCAATTATGCGATAATTGACTAATAAATTTATATCTTATTTTAATCCGATTAAATAAGATTTAACTTAGTAATTAATCGTTAAATTACTAAATTAGTTGAGGTTTTGAGATAGAGGTAATTAGTTAATTATATTTACAAGGAGTTGTAAAATAAATTAGCTAAGCATTGTGGGACCCATTATATATTGATATAATGGTGAAATATTACTTAAAATGTTAAGTACATATTATTTATTTAATTGAGTCATATAATTGTTATATGATCAAATTAACACTTAATTATACAAGATAATTAACCATATGATCAATAAGTATTTGTGAGACAAATATCAAAAATAAAAATGGACCTAACTAGACCATTGTGGCCGGTTAGGATGTAGTTACAAAGATGATAATTTTTGTTCTTGTTGTAACTCTTTAGTTAGCTTTTGAAAGTGACATAACAAGTATAAAACAATCATCATCTTTTCTACAACACTCCACTCTAATGCATGTGAACAAATTAAACAAAATAATAGTCCATTTGTGGACAAAGTAATCCGGCCTCTTGGCCTATATAATGAACATTTGTGTTCATTTTATACTTACTTCATTTTGTGCTTGTTTTCTTACTTCTCTCAAAAACCTCATCTTCTTACTAAAACTCTCAAACTCTAATATTTACTAAGTATTACTAGTGTAGTAATATAGTCTTAATATTAGTAAAATAATATCTATCTTATTATCTAGTTAATAATAAGGGTAGATTATTTGGGTTAATCTTGGTGCAACTTAGAGGAGATCTTCTACTTTGGAGATTATTTGTGTTCATCCATATTATTAGCTCAAGAACAACAAGAAGAAGTTCTTGTTGTGCCCTTATATTTTCCATATCAATGTGAGGAAATTTCTTCCTTTATATAAATGTCTTTATAGTTGCATGCATGTTGCATAGATCATTAAATACTAAATTAACAAGTAATTTAGCAACTAATTAGAGGAGTCTAATTAAGGTCTATGGACTTTCAATTTTATCCCCTTATTTGGCTGGGTTTTACATGTTATTTCCACTTTTGTAGTGATTTTATGAACTAATCCCGTATTGTAGTTGCTTTGTGTGCCTTGTCTTGTTTTGTAGGAAATAAAGCAGTTTTTGCGGCTTTTCCTACTATTTTGGCACTCATCTTAACACTCGGAGCTATGAGAAGCAAGTTATGGTCAAGATGATAGTATGGTGGTAGCATTGGCATTCCGAAAGAAGGAGTTTGACTAAACAAAGGCTCAAAACGAAAAGATTTCGCATCCCCTAACCGCAACTCACTTACCTTAGGGGAGAATATAAGTCAATGAATGTCAAAGTCAAGCAATCAATGAAGCTCTCAAAATACGGAGATCACATCCCCTATCGAGTTTTGCATATGGGGATGTGTGATGAGATATTTTCATAGGAATTCGAAGCGGGGCCTGGATACTTGCATCCCAATCGGGGACGCCCGAATTCGATCGGGGACGTGTGTTTCTACTCACATGTCGATTCCTTTGATTGGTCTTTATTGCTATATTGATGAGGATTTAATTTCCAACGTCCTTTGGTAGCTAAATGATCATCATCTCATCCTCTCAACACATTTCAATACAAAAAATACCAAAATATTAATTTAATTTTCACATTAATTTTGTTGTTAAGTTGTTAGTTTAGTATATCATTGGTTTGTGTTCTAGTTGTAAGGAATTCCACTTTTCTTTCTTATTTATTTTCTTTGCCTAAATCCCTTTGGTAATGTCTAATCTCACTCTTTAGTTTATCTTGTTTTGTTTATGCAATTTAGTTTTTGTTCTTTTGATTAATGTTGTTATAAACTTCTCTAAATCATCATCATAGTTAAAGGTAAATAAAGTTTTTATCTCACCAGCATCAACTTATCTATAGTCTTTATCATATCCATTTTAATCATTATTATTGTAGTATGATTATCACTAAAGTTAATCTTACATATAACTTATCATGTTAGTCAATTTTAATGTAGTTATTCTAGTTTTAATATTTTTATCAATAATGTTATGAATAGCTTTAGTATTCTAGGGATGAGTTAGCAAAAAAGTTATTGTTTTTAATATTGTTAGTTTTGATTAAATATTGTTTCAAGTTATCTCTACTTTTTTTTGCCTAATCCTTATGACAACTTTTGATTAGTGGCCATAATTGATTGTTTGTATTCATCGTCATCTATATTAAGAACGAAAGTCGGGTTAGATAGTAGGACCGACAATAGTAGTTTAACGGTCTAGTAAGAATCAAAAGAACGCTATGATTCGTCATATAGTCGGTAATGATCCGGAAGAAGTGTACCATTACGAACTTGCATAAATTAAACTTTGTTGAAATCAAAATCAAACAATACTATTGTGATTAGTTGATTTGTGAAATCCCATTCCCTAGACCTTTTTTACTTTTCTTTATTATTAATATTCAATCTTGCTTTACTTTATACTTTAATTATTTTACCACTTAGTTATTTTAATCATAATCTAAATTAACTCACCCTCCAAATTTATCGTCTTAGGTGAAAATCAACTCATAACTATTTATATAATAGGGTTATTTGATAAGAATAATCCAAATTATGACTGGTCTGCCCAAACTAATTCACACTATGCATTATCTTATAAAAATCTAAATATATTATATCATTTAACTTTTAATAGTTTGGTGGAAGGGCAACCTGTTTAACATGTTACCTCTTGCTTTTATTCATTTTAAACCTCTTATATTTACTAAACAATTCATCTACTTATTCACTCCTCGTGTACACTTCATTGATCACCAGTCTTAAATCTTCACCGTCCTTGGTTATTGTTAACATCTCCATTCCCCTTTACACCTGATTCAACCGTTAATTCTCCATCACCAGTTTTACTCATGGTCTTCATCGCGCAAAGGAAGATGGCATGTTAGAAACGACGGTTCGATTGAGATTACTGTTTGATGAAATTGCCGTGGATCTCAGGGGTTAGGTGTTTGTGGGGGGTGGCAAGATGTATCGGTATAGTGTGATGGCATAAAAAAATTTGATTTTGGTCACAATTTTACCATAAATCAGATGCTTGGGAAGATGATGGTAACAACAGATAAATGGATGAGTTGATGAGTTATGGCGCAAGAAAAGAGGAAGAGTGGGTCCATGTTTTTTTTTTCAAAAGTACAGCTTCACCATTATAAATCAATCAATTATCCAGGAAAAAATATGATGATAATACTAACAAGTGTAGAGATTGGTATTGCTCTTGTACTAGTGCTTTAACTTTTGGGTTGTAGTTGGAGTAGTATTGGTTGTGATATGCTTGTATAACAACTCTTTACTGAGATTTGTGCTCATTTGAAGAAGATGAAGAAGACAATGAAGGGGTCACGAATTTGGGCGAAATATCAGAGTTCAGTTTTTGGGTTTCTTCTTCTCATACAAATTTATTATTTGGAATTCTTTTTCCACGTTAATTTTATTAGTAGGGAAAATGAAATGAAGGAAGAGATTTTAAAAAAAATATATTTGGGAAAGTGAGATGGGGAAAGAAAATGGAGAAGATTGGTCTCAGTGAAATAAAACAAAGGAAGAAGATGAAGATTGGAAAAGGAACAACAATAAAATCCAAGAAAGAAGATGAAGAATAGATAAAGAAAAGGAAAGAAAAAAACTGGTAACTTAGAATAGGTAAAGTTTACCTATGACAACCGGTCACTAAGAGGAACAAGGCACTAAAAGTTAAGTGATACAATAGATCGGTTTTTTATGGGATAATGTATAGTTTGGATTAGTTTGGGCAGAAAGGTTATAATTTGGATTATTTATATCAAATAACCCTATAAAATATGTCCCGTCTCCCCGAGATCGACTCCTTATTTTCCTAATTACATTCAAATGTTGTTAGCCTGTTTTAGGGTAAATTATCTTTGATTTGGGTACGCGACAATCATATCAAATTTTGGCGCCGTTGCCGGGGAGCACGGTTTTGATTATTTGTAAATAGTTAATTTGTATCTAGCTAACACTCACTTAAGATACAACTTGTCTCTTAAGAAGCATTTTCCATAAACTAATTAATTGTTATTTTGTGTCTAGGTACTCTAATAATGGTGAATTTCAAGGACAAAGACCAACCCAAGAGTTTTGCTCTTCCAAAAGGCCATTTGAAGGTTCACCCAACTTTCTTTAGTCTAATAGAAAGAAACCAATTTAGTGGGGGACCAACGGAAGACCCAAACCAGCACATCCAATTACTTTGTGAACTTTGCCAAACCATTAAGTAAGATGGGGTCAGACAAAATGAAATAAGAGAGACACCTTTCCCCTTTTCGCTTGGTGGGAAAGCCAAGTGGTGGATTAACCGCCTTGACAAAGAAGCAATGAAAATTTTTGATTGGGAAAGCCTAGTCCTTGCCTTCCGCCTTAGATACAAATCCACAAAAGAAACAACCCAAACAAATTCTCAAATTCTAGGATCTCAAAAAAATGAGGAAAACTCAAATAAACATGGGGAGGGATTAAAAAAACTAGAAAAACAAACCCATATGAGATTGATATGGAGATATTACTTGCACTACCAAGTAGGGACGACCTTTGTGAGTCGTAGGTGTCTATAGAGCCCATTACCCTAAACACTTAAGACATCCACCACCTAAGCTCGTCACAAAACTTTCCCCCACTTACTCATCCATGTGAATTATGTGGAGGGATAGGCCATATCTCCCAAAAATGTGGGAACAATCTCATGCAAACCCACGCATTCCCAACCCCGAATCCTCAATTTCAAAATCCCTATGTTTACTATCCCCAAGGCTTCCGTCCAAACCCTTTTTTTCTTTCACCCAATAGCCAAGCCATGGTTACAATGGAAGCCAAATTAGCAGTGGTCGTGAAAGCCCATAATGAAATGGCCGCACAATTCCTTTTCACAACAACCACCCTCCACAACTACACAAAAATTCTACAAAGAAAAATTTCCCAACTTACGCCATCCTCATCCAAACAACCTCACCCAAAAGGGGGGAACCTCAAGTGGTCACCATAAATGTCATTCAAGCCAACCACCAAGGGAATGAGCAAGAAGAGGATAGAGGAGCAATTAACCTATCTTATGATAGCACATCTTGGGATCATGACATAAGAGTTCTCAAAATCCAAATGAAGGTAGTTGAAAAGGAGTTGCGCGATCTCGAGGATATTGACCAATGTGGAGAGAATGGGGAATACATCTTAGCTTGTGAGAACACCACATCAAAAAGAGCAAAGGTTCAAGTTGCTAAACCCTAATTTAAGTTACCACATGAATTTCAACAACAAAACTCTTCCAATAAATCATCAACAAAATCAAAGAAAAAACTATTCTGCTCAAGACATGGAACATGGGGTGAAACACATTAAGATGATGGTTAAGGGGTTAATTGAAACTCAAGGTTACATGCAAACACATATTCATGAGAAATTCAAAGAAAGCAATGCGGCTATTGAAAGGCTTGAGGCTAAGCTTAATTCTAACACTTCGCAAAGTTTTACTTGCCAAGGTACCACAAATTTTGTCCAATCTTTTAATGCAGGTAAGCCAATAACACCACCTAAAGTAAAAGATTCAGGTAATTTATCTATTCCATGTACTATTGGCTCATATTTTATCGAGAGTGCACTTTGTGACCTTGGTACTAACATTAGTGCCATGTCATTTGAAATTTATCTCGAAGTTTCCACCAATTCGGGTTAGCAATGTAATACTCCGTATTTATGAGTACTAGGTACTCAGTCGAGTTAGGCTTACTGATGATCACCATTTATTTACATATTTTATGCTTCCCTTAGATATTTTATCGTTTGATTATCGTTTTAATTCTAGTTGTTTGATTACTGGCCAAGATTAATTAACTAGTCTCGCGAATTAGGATTGACACCGACCGGGTTAAGACTAAGATAGGCTACGATAATTGAATAGAACTCGTTTAATGATAGCGATCGCATGTTTAATTGTAGATCTAAATGGCATAATTGAATCGACCGATCTTGTGACCTTAGATAACTTTATTGCATGATAGTTGATTACACCCTTACCCTTGAATAATAATCCTAATGAACCTGAGACCCTAGACTTTTAATCTTATTGATTTCAACCTTTTATTGTTATTGTTTGCTATTAGTTTAGAAACATAAATCAAAAACCCACGAAATTGTTACTATAAGAGACGAACCTAGTTTAATAGATTAGATTACTACCGCCTCCTTGTGGATTCGATACCTTACTTACCACTACCTATTATTTAGTAGTGAATTAGGATTACTTTGATTAAGGTGACGCGACTTTACCCTTATCAAATTTGCTACCATTGCCGGGGAGGCAACAATTTTCTGTTTGTTTCTACTTAGTTTGTCTTTTTCTTCGTCTCAGGGAACCTAAGTTCCTTGAGGCCGTTCTTATCCTTTTATTTAGTGTTCGTTTATGCCCAGGTGTTGCAGATCCGATCTCGTACCCTACGATTTCGAACCAGAGAGGACTCTCCGAGCTAGACGAAACTTTTGGAAAGAAATTCAAGAAGCGGAAGCCTTGAGTACGCTTGACACTATTTACGCCGAATTTGTCACAGAAAACCCATCCTTAGAAGAGGATACACATATTTCTGCCGCCACCATGCCTACTTTAGTCAGCCATTCAGAGCCTACCGTTGCATCTATTCCCAAGGGATTCAAACTCCCTACTACGGGTAATGGAACCTTCGAGATTCGTCCATCTTATATCTCTTTGGTGGAGCGAAACATGTTTGGAGGAAGCCCCACTGAGGATCCTGCGAAGCATATGGAAAAATTCACCAACTATTGTTGTTCTATTCCTTTAACGGGCGGGGTAACACAAGATCAAATCAAGTTGGTATTATTCCCCTTTTCGTTACGAGACTGGGCAGAAGATTGGTTGGGTGAGTTAGATGTGAATGCACTTGGCATCACTGATTGGAATTCTCTGGCTCTTGCATTTTACAAAAGATACTTCCCGCTACAGAAAACCAACGCCATTCGAAGTCAAATCACAAGCTTCAAACAAAGTCTCACTAGGAACTTTAATGAGACATGGGTTCGCTTCAAGAAGCTTGTCAGATCCGTTCCACATCATGGTTTTGATACTTGGTTCCTATGCAACCAGTTTTACAATGAGTTATATGATGATCAGAGAGCATTGCTGGATTCTGCTGCCAATGGAAGATTCCAAAATAACACTACCGATGCTAATGCTTAGAAGTTGATTGATGAGATAGCTACTCACACTGCTGAGTATGGCAACCCCATGGGTAATGCGAGGCGTGGAAGTTCGGACAATGCCGTTGCAGCTCAGTTGGAGGCATTAACTGCTAAAATTGCCGAATTATAAACTTCCAAATCTCTGGAAAATAAACAAACGGTCCATGCCATGATTTAACAAGAGTCAACCTGTAAAATATGTGGTACCATGGGGCATAATGATGTAGAGTGTATGAGTACGGTTGAACAAGTACTTGCTTTTCAATCCTTTAAGCAAGGTACACCGTACTCTAACTTTTATAATGAAAGGACGAGAGAGCATCCAAATTTCTCCTACCAAAGTCAGAATGTTCTTAATCCTACCCCGTCGCCATCTCAGCAACAAGGTTCCTCTTATGTGATTCCTCAAAATCACAATTCTCAAGGCAATTATAACCGTCCAAATCAAGGAGGCCAAAACTTTCAACAAGTTCCACCTCCACCACCTCCAAGTAATGATATGGCGGAATTAAAAGTCATGCTGCAGCAAAGTCTCATGATACAACAAAAGCAAGATGCTCATATATCTCAATCGCTCGCACATAACAAGATAGTGGATACTCAAATTGCCTAATTGGCAATTCAAAATCGACACAGACAACCGGGCAATCTTCCCCCTAGGGGAAACCCTCCACATGAACAAGTCAATGCTATTACTTTGAGGAGTGGGACCCATTGCAAAGGCCTGACGATGCCCGTCGACAATATTAGTGCACCTTACATGCATCCGAGAAGGTTGGGAAATCCAGAAATGAATGGGGGTGAGAACGATGAAAGTCTGGAAGTTCCTCGTCAAAATTCGAAAAACAACGAAAAATTGCATGAAAAGGAGGATGCTCAATCGAGCAACATCTATGGTCGATCGAGCAACCTTTGAAAAATCCGAAAAATCTGCTCGAGGAGTTTCTGAAAGTTCATGTTTTGACAAACTCGATCGAGCAGCTCCTTTGCTCGATCGAGCAACACCTAATCAGACTGACAAGTCCTCTATTTCATTTACAAAAGCAAAAGAAGCCGATCCAATCATAATTACACTTCTTTTTCCTCACCGCCAACATAAATCCAAGCTCGACAAACAGTTTGGAAGGTTTATGGAAGTAGTAAAGAATTTGCAAGTGAGTGTAACGTTTACTGAGTTGATCACTCAAGTGCCGGCCTATGCAAAAATTCTGATGGACATATTGACAAGGAAACGGTCCTTTAATGAGGTGGAGACGGTTGCATTTACTGAGGAATGCAATGTTGTGTTACAGTCCCGATCACCACCTAAGCTAAAGAATCCATGGAGTTTTTCTATTCCTTGTAATATAGGATGTTTAGCTATTGATAAAGCCCTATGTGATTTAGGAGCGAGTGTTAGTGTGATGCCATTTTCTATATGTATAAAGCTAAATATGGGTCAACTTAATGTTTTAACCATGACCTTACAAATGGCCGACCATTCTATTAAACACCCTTTGTGAATTTTAGAAGACGTACCGGTTAAAGTAGGGAAATTTTTCATACCAGTTGAGTTCGTCGTATTAGATATGGCTGAGGACACCCAAATTCCTATCATCTTAGGACAACCATTCCTCCATACTGTAAAGGCGGTTATAGATGTTAAGAATGGGAGATTTACACTAACAGTGGGGGATGACACTATTACTTTCAAATTTGAGAATGCAATGAAACACCCCCTGCTAGAAGAGACATGTCATAGGGTCGATATTGTGGATTTGACTGTTGATGACTGTCTCTCTTTGTTTTTGAATAGGGATCCTTTGAAGATCGCTTTAATTTTCAGCACTGCTGAAGCTGGAAGCTCACGGAATAAGGAAGTAGTTGAGATGGAAAACCTGCTGACAGGAGAGGAATGCAAGTTCAAAAAGGTGTATAGCTTAGGTAAACCCCCTACGGTTACTGAGGTAACGAAACCCGAACTTGAACCCGACTGATGAGCAGTAGTGACAGCTGGTCACTAAGCCCCCTATTTTGCAGCTGGTTTGGGGGAGGCTATGTCTATACAGCTGGTATTATTTATCCTTGTACTTTATTTTATTGTATTTTCTTTTAGTTATTTCCCCTTTCCCTTTGTTAGTTGTGTCCTTTAGATTGCTGCTGTTGGTTATTGTGTGATTGTTGTGCTGTTAGCCTCACACTGAGGACACTTTGACATTTAGGTTTGGGGGAGAGTCTTTATTTATGTTATGTGTTTATATCCGTTGTGTAAAAAGAAAAAGAAAACCATAAAAATTGAAAAATTTACAAAATCCAAAAACATGTTGTTATTTTATTAGGTCGAGTCTTGGTGAAGTTGAATAACAATGACGATAATTTGCATTGTTTCCGCATTTGAATCCCAAATAAGTTGTCCATGTACATTGTTTTGACTTACTACTTTTGAAAACAAAGCTCATAGAACAAGTCTTGACCATTTTTGACATACCTTATGCTAATTAGATTTGGTCAATTTTAGTTGGTAAACCACTTAAAATTCTGAGGTCTATAGAGCTTCCTAGGCCAGGAACATCAATAAAATGGTCTCATTGTCTTTAGGTTTATGAGTGTGGTACTCCTTGTGGAATATGTAACATCAAATTGCATAAGTGTGACATTAATTTCTTGATACTTTTACGCATTCTTTTGATAAATTACATGAGGAAAAGCGGTTCTTTTTGTTCAAATAAGCCTCACATAGCCAAAAAGACTTGATTTTATACCCTTATTATTGAGTTCTTTATGTTCAGCCCTTTTGAACATTTGTAGCCTGTTTTATAACCCATCTAATAGCTACATCCCTAGAATTTGCCCACCTTGTCGGGACAGTCGCAGTTGCATGTTTTTTCTTGTCTACTTTGGTTGGGCGGGATATTATTATAAAAAAGAATATCAAATTGGTGTAGCAAGTACGTTGGCAATTGTGTCATTTATTTCCTTTGTTGAGAAATGTTATGAAGCAAAAGATATGAAAAAGAAAAGAAAAGAAGAAAAGAAAATGAAAAAAAAAGAAGAAAAGAAAACAAAGGGAACAAAGAAAAAAAATATATGTTGTTTCATTAAATTATTCAAGGGATAATGAAAGGCAATATATTAGAGTCTAATGCGTATTTAGAGAGCAATATCGATATCTCTCTTGTGTTGTCAAAGTTTAAGATGACTTCTCTAGTCGGGTATTGGTTTGTGCTAGTCTTGTAGAATTGCTTTGGTAAGTGTCACTGCGACTACTGGTCTTAGCCCCACATTCCCATACGTGCCTTAGCACAATCCACTTCTATACCTTCGCCCATCAGCCTCCATTATTGTTTTGATTCTTGTACTTTAGTTTTATAGCGAATGCGTATTAGTTGGGGAAATTACTATCACATTAGAACCCGTGCATGTTTCATAAGTTGAGTGAGTGTTTCTATTTATTTATATCTTTACAAAACTTATGAGTGCATGAGTGAATCTGCGAGAATCCGACAAATTGAGCCTTACAAAATTGGAAGGTATTTGGTTTTTGTCTATACTACGGTATCATGTAAAATCTTGGGACATGAGCTGCGTTTTCTACTTTCCCGTGCCTTTAAATTTGTTTTATTGGTACAACTTGGTCATTACTTTGTTATAGATATGGATAGCTTGGGATTTGTATGTGCATTAACATTAGCTTTGAGTTTTTCATTCACTATTTGTATGTTTGTCCTTGTATAGTGGTGAGTGCTTTGCCTAGGGACAGGCAAAGGATTGGTTTGAGGGAGTTTGATGATCACTATTTATTTACATATTTTATGCTTCCCTTAGATACATAAGACTCGATTTATTGTCTTTCCTTGCTTGTTTCTATGATATTTTAGCTAGAATATCAATTTTGCCGCTTCTATTATGTTTTAATGCAGATTGGATGCATTTGGAGCTTTTTGAGTTAGTATGTGACGCGGGGGTTAGTCGCCCTCCCCCGGTCAAACAAAACTTATAATGCTCAATACCAAACTAATTAATGTAGTAGGGTAAGGAGGTCGAACCCAAAGGACGATTAGGATTGGTTATCGATTTTTGTTTTTATCTAGTCTAGTTCGGACGAAGATGATAGGTTCAAATGCTAAAGACGAGATAGATACAATAACTAAAACTAGCAATTAAACAAGAAAAGATTAAACAAGGATAAAAATAGACTAAGGTGAATGGGTTCATTAATATAGGTATAGGTCGATTATGACGAGGGTTAAAACTAGTCTAATGGTAAGTCTAGATATGTCTCCACCTCTCGGTGCAAGACGGTCTTTAGGCAAGTCTCCACCTCTCGGTGCGAGACGAGCCCTAGCCCAAGGATCGGTCGGGATCTCGCCCTAACCTCCCCTTAAACATTCAAAATGCACACAAACACGTTACAAGTCGAGCTCTCGCTCAAACTAGTAATTAAACATGGGAAATACTCAAACTACTCATTTAAGCATTTCTACAAACACCTTGTGTGCACAAGACAAGTAGACTACCAAAAGACTTAATCTTTATGCCTAATTATCATAATCAACCTATAAACCTACACTAATTCCTTCATCTAACTTAGTAATACACTACCCACTCATATCAATAAGGAAAATTATTAAAGAGGAAAACTTGGATACAAAACTAGCAAAATAAGACATATTAAACATGTAGACTAATTAGACAAGCATGAAAGATTAATTAAGTGACAAGTAAATGAAGATAAACATGAAAATAAAGACGAAAGATTGAATCTTTACCGATTAACAAAGACGAGACGGAAAAGTTACGAACTTGAATAAAAACCCGATCTTTCGATCTTAATCTTCATACAAAATCCCAGTGAAATAAACTATTACAAAATTTGGGGAAGAATTTAAGGAAGAAATTAAACTAAGAAAATCTAATCTGGTGAGACGGGTTTTTCTTCTAGTGAGACGGTCTACATCTCTCTCTAAAAATATCTAACTAGTCTAATACTAATCCCTTCTCCAAAAAATGGGTCTGTGTGTTTGTTGGACTATTCTTGTCTCCGTCCTCTTCCCTTTCTTTTCTTTTCTGTTTTTCTTTTTCTTTTGTTTTCTACTTTTTCTCATTTTCCCTTCTTTCCGTCTAATCCCCCTCCCCCTTCTTTTTGTCCTTTAGTTCTTTTCATTCCCCAAAAATCCAAAAACGCAAAACCAAACAAACAAAATAAATAAATGTTGGAAATTTGTGCCTTGAATTTGTGTCGAAGACGGACTAAGCTTAGTGAAGACGAAGAAACGAATCAAAGAACTAAAGAAGGCGGATCAGTGTCTTGTTTGAGTTGCTCTCGGAGCCGACTTCGTGCATGTATGCGGTATTTTGCTACGTGATTTATTTTCATGGAAGATAATTAGTGGGTGTGGGTCCCAGTGCACTTTCCTAATTATGTTGGTATTCCATGTAGTATTCACGTAGGTTTGTACGACCTTCTTTGGTAGGTTTCTTGGTCTTTGTTTGTTTAGGAAATTAGTATTAATTTCCTAATATTCTTTGTTTCTTAATTAGTCTAGGTCTCTTATTTAGGGTGGAATAAATCTATATAAAGACCCTAATATTAGTCTAGGTTAATAAAAAAAAAGAGAAGGAGGTGGAGATAATATTTGTGAGCATAATCTTATGAGAGTCGATTTGTGAGGTTCCCTTTGGGAGGAAGCTTTAGTTTGTTCCGGGCTCAAGTAGATTGGGGTTCATCTGAATTTGGAGATCGAAGGAGTTTGTTCGGATCTTGATGGTCTCAAGATCATTTGTCCTTCATCTTGGCAGAGTAGTCTATTTTGTCTATTTGAGATTACTATATTTGTTGGTAGAATTGGGTACACTTTTGGCTCTTAGTAGCGCGTGTGTATCGATCTAGTGTTGTACTATTATCTCCACAATAGTAAAATTTGCTCTCCTTCCGGGTGGACGTAGCCAGTTATTTTACTGGTGAACCACGTATATCTGTGTGTCATCTTTATTTGTTATTCGCTATATTTTGTTCTTATCACCCTAATCAACTAACCTATTGGGTAACGGGACGCCTCCGTTACAACAATTGGTATTAGAGCCCAAGGTTCAAACTTGGGTCTCTTCTGCTTCTGCATTGTGTTAGGGCGTTAATTTGGGTTTGTTGAATTATGGGTGAAAAGATTTTGAAAGCGAATATTTTTAAAGTTGACATACTTTTGGGTTTGGTGAGTTTGTGTAAGGATGGTAGTGGTGGCAGTAAGGTGGAGTTTATTTCTGCACTGGTCAGGCTAATGGATCCTTCAAGACAAGCTACCAACATTTGTTTTTTTTCTCCTTAGTGGGGAAATTTGTGCTCGAGATGGAGCATTGAGCAGCCCGGTCCAGGGCTTAAAATGGACGCATGCCTAGTCCAGGGCTTATTGGATGGCAGACCCAGTCCAGGGTGTATTGGATGGTTATAGACTCAAGGTGGAGTCTATGGTGTTCTAGTGTGAGAGATCATTTACAAGAACATGGCAGATACTTGTCTACTTGAGAGCGACTTGTATAGTGGTTGAATGATTTGAAAGTCGTTTGTTAAATGCGACTGTCCGAGTCAAGCTCCGCTGGGTTCTTGAAAAAGAACTGTTTAATTTGGATCTCGAAAGGGGTCATCTGAAACTTCGACGGGAATTTGTTCTTTGGAGCTTTTGGGTTGGACTTGTTAGTCTATCTATTTGTACTTTTGATGGAGGTAATTTGTGCTCGCTTAGAATGTTGTTTTGGTTTCGACTTGAGTTTTGTTGCCTTGGTGTAGGCATATTTGTGGTGGTCATGACACCTAGTATACTCAAGTGAAACATCTGTTTTGTTCGTGGCGATGGTGTCCTTTTGGGCAATTTGGTACGACGGTACATAATGGCCATGATTCTGTTTGGAGGAGATTTTGTTTTCGAATCTTGTGTGTGTTGTTTTGGTACACCGTTCCATCATTAGTGACATTTGGTATCTCATATATTTGTGTTGGCGTTTGGTAGCTTTTGTCCTCTTCGGAGTGTTGCTACGTTTGGCCTTCCTGTTGGTATGATGATATGTTGGGTACTTAGTACATTCGGTAGTCACAGCTTGCTACATTTGGTACATCGTATATATGGTCACGTTTGTTGCACACTTGGTTTGTTTGTCCGTTTTTGTGGGATGTGTTGAAGTCAGAGTGGAGACTACTGGGGCAGGCAGTGACTTGAGAATCAATCCTGCTGAAGCTGATTTTGGTTCTTTTCGGTTTGGTTCGTTTTTGGGTAATTCAAGTCAAGGTGGAGATTGTTGGAAATTTGTGCCTTGAATTTGTGTCGAAGACGGACTAAACTTAGTAGAGACGATGAAACGAATCAAAGAACTAAAGAAGGCGGATCAGTGTCTTGTTTGAGTTGCTCTCGGAGCCGACTTCGTGCATGTATGCGGTATTTTGCTACGTGATTTATTTTCATGGAAGATAATTAGTGGGTGTGGGTCCCATGTGCACTTTCCTAATTATGTTGGTATTCCATGTAGTATTCACGTAGGTTTGTATGACCTTCTTTGGTAGGTTTCTTGGTCCTTGTTTGTTTAGGAAATTAGTATTAACTTCCTAATAGTCTTTGTTTCTTAATTAGTCTAGGTCTCTTATTTAGGGTGGAATAAATCTATATAAAGACCCTAATATTAGTCTAGGTTAATAAAAAAAAAGAGAAGGAGGTGGAGATAATATTTGTGAGCACAATCTTATGAGAGTCGATTTGTGAGGTTCCCTTTGGGAGGAAGCTTCAGTTTGTTCCGGGCTCAAGTAGATTGGGGTTCATCTGAATTTGGAGATCGAAGGAGTTTGTTCGGATCTTGATGGTCTCAAGATCATTTGTCCTTCATCTCGGCAGAGTAGTCTATTTTGTCTATTTGAGATTACTATATTTGTTGGTAGAATTGGGTACACTTTTGGCTCTTAGTAGCGCGTGTATATCGATCTACTGTTGTACTATTATCTCCACAATAGTAAAATTTGCTCTCCTTCCGGGTGGACGTAGCCAGTTATTTTACTGGTGAACCACGTATATCTGTGTTTCATCTTTATTTGTTGTTTGCTATATTTTGTTCTTATCACCCTAATCAACTAACCTATTGGGTAACGGGACGCCTCCGTTACAACAATTGGTATCAGAGCCCAAGGTTCAAACTTGGGTCTCTTCTACTTCCGCATTGTGTTAGGGCGTTAATTTGGGTTTGTTGAATTATGGGTGAAAAGATTTTGAAAGCGAATATTTTTAAAGTTGACATACTTTTGGGTTTGGTGAGTTTTTGTAAGGATGGTAGTGGTGGCAGTAAGGTGGAGTTTATTTCTGCACTGGTCAGGTTAATGGATCCTTCAAGACAAGCTACCAACATTTGTTTTTTTCTCCTTAGTGGGGAAATTTGTGCTCGAGATGGAGCATTGAGCAACCCGGTCCAGGGCTTAAATGGACGCATGCCTAGTCCAGGGCTTATTGGATGGCAGACCCAGTCCAGGGTGTATTGGATGGTTCTAGACTCAAGGTGGAGTCTATGGTGTTCTAGTGTGAAAGATCATTTACAAGAACATGGCAGACCCAAAGTCGCGTCACCTTAATCAAAGTAATCCTAATTCACTACTAACTAATAGTTAGCGGTAAGTAAGGTATCGAATCCACAGGGAGGCGGTAGTATTCTAATATGTTAAACTAGGTTTGTCTCTTAAGTAAGAATTTCGGGGTTTAAGATTGGTATTTCTAAGCTAATAGCAAACAATAACAATAAAAGGCTGAAAACATTAAGATTAAAAAATCTAGGGTCTCAGGTTCACTAGGATTATTGTTCAAGGGTAAGGGTGTAATGAACTATCATGCAATAAAGTTATCTAAGGTCACAAGATCGGTTGATTCAAATATGCCCTTTAGATCTACAATTTAACATGCGATCGCTATCATTAAACGAGTTCTATTCAATTATCGTAGCCTATCTTAGTCTTAAGCCGGTCGGTGTTAATCTTAATTTGCGAGACTAGTTAATTAATCCTGGCCAGTAATCAAGCAACTAGAATTAAAACGATAATCAAACGATAACCATGCAATTGCAGTTCAATTAATTAGCCAACCCCTTCTAACAATCCTAGATCCCCTTTCAACCCTAGATGGGAATTTAGCTACTCAGAACAATATTAATAACAACGATAATAAACAAAGCAAACATGATTAACAATTATGAAAGGATTAACAAAGAATAATTAAAGAATTAGAAGTTAACCAATTGAATAACAAAGAAAGATTGAAGAATACCGATTACAAGTTTGAACTAAAAACAATCGTCTTGATGATAAAATCCAGTAGCAAAGCAAAGAAAACTTGAGTTTCTAATATAAAAGCATACCTAATTGTTAAAGACGAGCTTTCCTTTTATAATAAAAATATAATTAACTAGGTTAAACTAGTTTAGGAAATACGAAAGCCGTCGAATACTGGGTTGCTCGACCGAGCATCCTTCAGCCCGACTCGATCGAGCAAGTCAGTGTTGCTCGATCGAGCATCCCTCAAAATGGCATGTTTCTTCGTATTTCTTCATTTCTTCTCCATTGCTCTCGATTTCCGAGCCTAACCTTCTACGATCAGACTCCGCCATGCTTCATATCTACTCAAAAACTTCCAAATGCATCCAATCTGCATTAAAACATAACGGAAGTGGCAGAATCGATATTCTAGCTAAAATAGCATAGAAATAAGTAAGGAACGACGGTAAATCGAGTTATATGTAACTAAGGGAAGCATAAAATATGTGAATAAATAGTGATCATCAAACTCCCCCAAACCAATCCTTTGCTTATTCCTAAGCAAAGCACTCAACATTATACAAGGACAAACATACAAATGGTGAATGCAAAACTCAAAGTTAATGTTAATGCACATAAAAATCCCAAGCTATCCATATCTATATCAAATTAATGACCAAATTGTACCAATAAAACAAATTTAAAGGCACGGGAAAGTAGAAAACGCAGCTCATATTCCAAGATTTTACATGATACCGTAGTATAGACAAAAACCAAATACCTTTCAATTTTGTAAGGCTCAATTTGTCGGATTCTCGCGGATTCACTCATGCACTCATAAGTTTATGTAAGGGTGAGTTTTTTAAAGATAGAAAGAAATAGAAACACTCACTCAACTTATGAAACATGCATGCATTCTAATGTGATAGTAATTTCCCCAACTAATACGCATTCACTATAAAACTAAAGTACATGAATCAAGACAATAAGGGAGGCTAATGGGCGAAGGTATGGAAGTGGATTGTGCCAAGGCACGTATGGGAATGTGGGGTTAAGACCGGTAGTCACAGCGATACTTACCAAAACAAATCTACAAGATTAGCACAAACCAACACCTAACTAGAGAAGCTATCTTAAACTTTGACAACACAAGAGAGATATCGATATTGCTCTCTAAAAAATGCATTAGACTCTAGTAAATTTCCTTTCATTATCCCTTGAACAATTTAATGACGCAACATATATTTTTTTCTTTATGTTCTTTTTTTTTTCTTTCATACAACGGAAATAAACACACAACAGAAATAAAGACTCTCCCCCGAACCTTAATGTCACAGTGTCCTCTGTGTGGCGCTAACAGCACAACAATCACACAATTAACCAACAACAGCAACCTAAAGGACACAACTAACAAAGGGAAAGGGGAAATAATTAAAAGAAAATACAATAAAAGAATGTACAAGAATAGATAATACCAGCTTTTATAGACATAGCCTCCCCCAAACCAGCTGCAAAATGGGGGGCGTAGTGATCAGCTGTCACTACTGCTCATCACCACCACCATCATCATCATCCCTCTGAGCAGCACTAGAAGAAGAGGCCCGAAATGGGTCACCAAAACCACCAACTGGAGCATCCGGTCGGATAGGAGTATACCACGGACGACCCAGACAACCATAATCGTGACTAAACTCCTGGGAAAACTGCTGACGTGTCACCCCATAATTTTTGAACATACCACTCTCGTCACCCGGACCTCGGTAGTAGCTCGGCGGAGTCCAACCAGCAGTAGCATTAAGATCCGTCCGCATAAGGTTCTCTCAAAGTCCCCTCATCACCAAGTCATTATTAATTCCTTGGTGAATCCTAATCTCCCTCTCCAAGGCCGGTTCATAGGTATAAGTAGGTGGAGGGTAAGAGTACGGAGTCGGGGTCAGTGTAAAGTGGGGAGTCGGGGTAGTGGTGGCATGAGCAGAAGATGAAGGGGTGATCCGCAGACGAGGTCGGCGAGTCTCCGCCAAGGTGAAAATCAGCTCGGGTGGTACCACATAAGAACTAGGGGGAGGGGTAGGTTCAATCTCAAGATCAATGGCAGACAACTGCTCCGTAGAAGGTAGATGGTCACCGGTGTCAGGAAGAGCTATCCATTGAGACCCCCGTACTCGCCACTGAAATTGAGCGTTACCTAACGCATTAATCCAGCATAGTGTGTGGCGCAAGTACTCCTCGTCGACCCTAGGGGCATGTATCTCGGTCAAGGGTGTCTATCGATGGTCTCCCCCAAACCCAGCAAGTCGCCTAGCCAACCTAGTGACCAAAGCACCACAATCCAAAGAATGTTGGGTAGGGGAATTGACTCTCCAGAAAGCATAACACACCAACCCAACCGGGTGAAACTGAAAAAAATTCTCATGTTGGGGGTTGAGGGTGGATGCAAGCAATAAAACCTCATGAGAATTCAATTTACTAAGGTCCTTCCTAGCAAACATAATAAGGCTAAAGAAACGTAGAAACAACCTTAAACAAGGATGTTGCACATCATTGACAGCCATTGCGTTGACACGTGGGTTAGGAAGACCAGTAAATAGAGAAAAGTATTCAACGGCTTGAAAGCCGGAAGGAATAGAACCAAAATCAGCATCATCATCACCACGAGAAATACCCAAATGACCCGCTAACTCATCATAAGACAAATCAAAATCCCTATTGAGCAACCGAAAAGACACACTATTATTTACTACGTCCCAATCGGAGGAACAAAAGAATTCAAGGGTCAATGGTCGGTAAGAAAGTTCATTCAGGGAATATACCCCACCAAACCCGATTCGGTCAAACATAGAAAATAGTGCATCACCCAAACCGAGGGCATGAAGAATGGTGGGGCACACACATCGAGTAGGGTTCATAGGGCGGCCCATATGCATAACAAATTGATCATGTTGATCATGTGTGCTAAAAACGATCCATGGGTAAGTCCGATTACTAGGAATCGCTTGAATTTGAGGTTGTCGGATGAGACGGGGTGCTCTAGGTCGCTTAATACTACCTCCTTGTCTAGACATGACAAATTGAAGTAAATAAAGCACACAAACACCACAATAAGGTCACAAAACGGATTTATCAAACCCTAATTCGAAAAAAAATCAAATTTGAGTCTAAAACGCAAGTAAGACGGAGCAATTAGCAATGTAAGAGTGAGTAATTACTAAAGAACGAAAAAAAGGAAGCAACAAACAATAATTAAAAGCACAAAATCGAAGAATGAGAAGCAAACCCTAGATTCACGTTTTGGGGCAAAAGTAGGGAGCAAGAACACCAATTTCTTCAAACATTTCACTTAAAACAAGTAGGATGATGATTGTTGATGCCAGTATGATGATGAATTGATCGTGTGTTTGAATGAGTTAATTGAGAGAATAATGGTGAGTGACAACGTCAAATATTGTCGTGTCTAGTAGTAATTTTTAGAGCCTTTCGTTTTACTTTTTACGGGTCATTAGCTATGTTTTATGTTAATTTTAGTTTTTGTAATAATGTTAGTATTTACCATTTTAAGTCAATTTTGAGAGTCAAATCCCGAAAGTCAATGGAAGTCAAACCCGAAAACCCGAGACCCAAAAACCCGGAAATTGAAGTGGGCTAGCAATGAATCACCAAGGCATGAAGACCAAGCCCAATGGGTCAATGGAAGTCAAGGCGGGGTCAATATCCATGGGGTCAACGAAAGTCAAGAAGGAAAGCAAAGGAAAAATTTGGCAGCGCTCGACGCAGCCTGCGTCGTAGGACGCAGCCTGCGTCGTAGGACGCAGCCTGCGTCGTAGGACGCAGCCTGCGTCATCTCTCAGCACGGGTTTTCTTCGTTTTCTCGTCTTGTCTTTTGGAAGCCCACCTTTCAAGGCCCCTAGGTTTGCGGACCAAGGGTATATAAGAAGAATTCTGAAGAGAGAGAAGGGGATCAAGCATTCAACATACAACATTATATTTTCCTTAGGTTTCTCTACTTTTGTTCTTCAAACTTTGGCTTTTGTAATGGGTTTTTGCTTAGAAATTGGTTGTAATATGAAGACTATGGGTAGCTAATCTTTCTTTGCTTAGTGTAATTTGAACAAGTTCTTCCCTTTTTAGCATTGTAAGACCTTTTTAATCCTTCCTTCTCTATTTAATTCCATTTTCCTATGTTTGAATTTCATTGTTGAATGAATTGTTGTTAAGGCTAACCATCTTAGTAATTGTTTGTTTGATTAAATTGCTTTGTCTTGATGAATTTGGTTGATTTGTCTTGGTATTTGTTGAAGCAACTTGAAAGATTGTAACTTTGGTTTAAAAGTTGGAATCTTTTGAGTGGAATTTGGATTATTGTGTATTTAGGACATGGTTTAATGTTTTATTACATGATTCTAGCATGCTTCTTTGGTTTTGTGCTTAAAGCTTGCATCTTTATTTATGCTTATGTTTTAATAAGTATGGGTTTAGTTGTATTGAGTCATTTATGGATGGTTTAATTCATTTGTGGCTAGTTCTTAGAAGTTTGTAATAGATAATTAGAGGAAGGAAGGAAAGAAGGGTCTTTACTATGTTAATTGTGGGGGAACTTGGGATAATTGCACTAAGTTACTTCCCCTTATTTGAATCTTTGAGTATTTAGTTGGTGTTGGTGATTTTTAGGCTTAATAATCCTTTCTCATGAAAAACTTTCTTCCTATTTGTTATCTACATGTTTACCATTGTGAATATCATAGTTTGTAAGTAATTCTAGTCTTTGTTTCAATTAGTGTTTTAATTTGTGGTTAGATTAATCAATTTGTTTAATCGGTTTTTAGCAAGAGTCTAGATTAGATTTTTAGCATTCATCGCTTTCCCTTGGGTTCGATCCTTGTCTTACCCTTACTACCCTTTACTTAGGTTGGTTTGAGTCTAGATTTGGTTTTATAAATTGTTATTTGGCATAGCTAATTTGTGGAATTAACGACACCGTAAAAAGCATTGTCAAATTTGGCGCCGTTGCCGGGGAGGGCAATATAGCTAAATATCAAATTGAACTCTTGTTAGTGTCGTATTTTGTTTAGATTATTTTTCAAATATTTCTTTTTGTATTGTTTGTAGGTTACTTGGTGTTGAAGTTACTAATTGTGTTGTGGAGTTGTTTTTAAAAGTTTATGCCTAGGTCACAAGAAGGATTTGGTGACCTAGACATTGACCCGTCCTCAAGTAGCATTTCCAATTGGTTGTTTTCGAATCCCCTCTATAGAAGACCCTTTGGGAGGGAGCCTAGTGAAGAGGAGTTTGGGAACAATATTTTTCAAGAACCACAAGAACAAGCATTTGAGTCACCTCCTAGGAGACCACCACCCTTGAACATCATCTACCCACCCGAAATGGAAGATAATAGAACTATTGGTGAAATCCGGGCAAGAAACTATGAAGAGCAACCGTTGTGTATCGCATACCCTCCCATGGGGGATGTAAATTTTGAGCTCAAGGGGTTCTTTGTATTGCCTAGGTTTCATGGAATGGTGGGGAATGATCCCAATAGGCACTTGGCCGAATTTCACATGATATGCCAAGGGGCCATCCCTCAAGGAGTGACCGAAGACCAATTTAAACTTAGGGCATTTCCGTTCTCTTTGCAAGATGCCGCTAAGGAATGGTTATTTTGTCTTCCGGCCCATTCCGTCAATACTTGGGTGGGTTTGAAGAAGAAATTTCTTGAGAAATACTACCCGGATTCAAGGCATAACCACTCAAAGAAGCTCATCACTACCATTGAGCAAGACATGGGGGAAACTCTCTATGACTATTGGGAGCGCTTCAAAAGCCTCGTGGCAAGGTGCCCGTATCATGGGATGTCGGGGGACGATTTATTGACGGCCTTCAATGAAGGATTATGCCAAAACGACCAACGGATGATTATAGCCGCCACCGGAGGTGGTATTGATACACTTAATGTGGCCGAGGCCAACAACATTATTGAGAAGTTGGCTATGAATACAAGAAGCTACGGGAGGAAGAATGAAAGGGGAGGAAGCTCTAGAAATGTATCTTCCATGGAAGATTCTCATGCCTCTCAAAATCACAAACTCATGCAAGAGATGGGTGAACTCAAAAGCTTGGTATCCAACTTGGTTGTCAACAAAAGTAGCTCATTTTCTCAACACCCCGAATCACTTGAATGTTCTTATTGTGGAGGTGACCATGCTACAAATACATGTTACATCATGATCGAGCAAGGAGCCACCATGGAGAGTGTCAATGCCATGGGGTATGGGAATTACAATGCTAGAAACCCAAGTGGTGGAGGAATGTATAACCAAGTGGGAAATCGTGATCTTTTGGGGTGGGGAGGAGACAAGTCAAAGAGTTTTGAAAATGGCCAATTCAATCACTTGAGAGCCCAAAATCCAACCCAAAACCGAAACTCTAATTTCAACCAAAATCCCCAAAGAAATTTCAACAACCCAAGACCCAACAACTCAAATTTTCCAAATAATTCTCAATCCCAAAGACAACCAAACCAAGGTCCAAATCAAGGGAATTCTTCTTCTCAAGGGAACTTGAGTGACATCTTGCAAACACTTCTTGCCAATCAAGAGAAGGATAGGGAGGAGGCAAGGAGGGATAGAGAGGAAGCAAGGAAGGATAGGGAGGCTAACAACCTTAGGGTGAACAACTTGGAAACCCAACTATTCCAAATGGCCTCAAATTTGTCAAAATCCCAAGCCTCAAGCTCCACAAGATTTCCATCTCAAACCATTCTCCCACCAAGGGAAAATGCTAGTGCCATGACATTGAGGGGAGGCAAAGAGTTGGAAGTAAACCCCCTTGGCAAAGGAAAGGAAAAGATGAAGAATATTGAGATGGAAACCATTGAGATTGAAGACCAAGGAGAATTGGTGGTTGGTCAAGAAGAGATATCAAAGAATGAGAAAGGGGGATCTACAAGTAAGGACCCCAAAGGAGACATTTCAAGGAAGGGCAAGGACACTATGGAAGATGAGGAAGTGGAAGAGTACATACCGGAAGTCCCATTTCCTAGTGCTTTGATAAGCAAAAGGAAATATGCCAAGGAGAATGACTTATATGAGACCTTCCGAAAAATGTGAGGTAAACATTCCTCTTCTTAACTTGTTGAATAGTGTCCCTAGGTATGCAAAGTTCTTGAAAGAACTTTGTACACCTAGGAGAAATCCAAAGAAGGGAACCCATAAGGTTAGGGTGAGTGAACATGTGTCGGCCATTTTCAAACAAAATTTACCCAAGAAATGTGGAGACCCGGGCATGTTCACTATCCCTTGCACTATTGGGGGAAAAAGTTTTAAACGAGCCATGCTAGACCTTGGGGCTTCTATAAACGTCATGCCTTTATCTATTTATGAGACCCTAGGTTTAGGACCGTTGTCTAAGACCGGGGTAGTCATTCAACTTGCCGATAGGTCTAGTGTTTACCCCAAGGGCATGGTAGAGGATGTGCTAGTGGAAGTCGACAATCTTGTCTTCCCGGCGGATTTCTACGTCTTAGATATGGAATCTAGCTCTAGTGCCACCCCTCTCCTTCTTGGTAGGCCGTTTATGAAAACTTCAAATACCAAGATCGATGTTTCAAACGGGAGCTTGACTATGGAATTTGAAGGGAAAAGATTGACTTACAATATATATGACTCCATGAGGCACCCGAGTGATCATCAATCTTGTTTCTTCTTGGATATTTTTGAGCCATTAGTGAATCAAATGTATAAACTTTGTGATAGAGACCCACTCGAGGTAGCTTTAACTAACCCCATGGAAGAGGAAGGTTTGCGCTTGTTGTTGGCCGTTGATGTGCAGGAATGTCTTGAAGACTTGGAGAGGGAAGAGCCCATAGAAACATATGAGGAGCTCAACGTCGTAGAGATACTGAAAACAGGGCAAGGCAGTGCTCGACGCAGCCTGCGTCACTCGACGCAGCCTGCGTCACTCGACGCAGCCTGCGTCACTCGACGCAGCCTGCGTCACTCGACGCAGCCTGCGTCACTCGACGCAGCCTGCGTCACTCGACGCAGCCTGCGTCACTCGACGCAGCCTGCGTCACTGGACGCAGCCTGCGTCCTGCATTGCCGAACCTATCCGAGTTGTTTGCCTTGAGTATTCCACTCCACAAGCCCCTCCCTTCCATTATCCAACCTCCTAAGGTCGAGTTGAAGACCCTCCCAGGCCATTTAAAGCACATCTTTTTAGGGGACAAGAACACCCTACCACTTATCATTTCAAGCACACTCACCGAGGACCAAGAAGGCAAATTGGTATCACTACTTGAAAAGCATGAGGAAACATTTGGGTGGAGCATAGCGGACCTAAAAGGGATAAGCCCGGTGACTTGCATGCACAAGATAAGGCTTGAAGTGGATGCCAAACCGGTCCGACAACTCCAAAGGAGGCTCAATCCACCCGTGGCGGAGGTAGTGCAAGAAGAGGTAATTAAGCTATTGCAAATGGGTATCATTTTCCCTATTTCCGACTCTCGTTGGGTTAGCCCAACTCAAGTCGTACCCAAAAAGGGAGGAGTGACGGTAGTCAAGAATGCACAAGGAGACTTGGTCTCCACCCGACCACAAACCGGTTGGAGAGTGTGTATTGACTACCGCCGCTTGAATGCGGTAACATTGAAAGACCATTTCCCGCTACCATTTATTGATCAAATGTTAGAAAGATTAGCGGGGAAAGCTTTCTATTGTTTCCTTGACGGTTACTCGGGGTATTTTCAAATCCCAATCGCACCCGAGGACCAAGTCAAGACCACATTCACATGCCCATTTGGTACATTTGCTTATCGTCGTATGCCCTTTGGTTTGTGTAATGCACCGGGAACTTTTCAACGGTGCATGTTGAGTATTTTCTCCGACTATGTAGAAAGGATCATAGAAGTATTCATGGACGATTTCACCGTCCATGGGGACTCCTATGATGCATGTCTAAAACACCTTGCTCTTGTCTTAGAGCGATGCCAAGAGTCTCATCTCATTTTAAACTCCGAAAAATGTCATTTCATGGTGACTAGTGGCATCGTTTTAGGACATGTAGTGTCGGAAAGGGGGGTTGAGGTGGATAAGGCTAAGGTTGACATCATAAAAACTTTACCTTATCCCTCTAACACCCGAGACATTAGGTCTTTTCTAGGACATGCCGGTTTCTACCGGAGATTTATTAAGGATTTTTCCAAGATTGCTAACCCTTTATGCAAGCTTTTGCACAAAGAAGCGGAATTTGTTTTTGATGACAAATGTAGGAAAGCATTCAATGACTTGAAGGAGAGATTGGTCACCGCACCAATTATTCAAGCACCACGATGGGATCTTCCATTTGAAATCATGACCGATGCAAGTGATTATGCATTGGGAGTGGTTTTGGGTCAAAAGAGTGACAAGGGACCCCATGTGATCCAATATGCTTCTACCGTCTTGAATGATGCTCAAAAGAACTATTCCACGACGGAGAAGGAATTTCTTGGCGTGATTTATGCTCTAGAAAAATTCCGATCTTATCTCTTGGGCACAAAGGTGATCATCTACACCGATCATGCCGCCATTAGATACCTTGTGGCAAAGAAGGATCCAACGTTAAGGTTGTTGAGATGGATTCTCCTTCTAAGTGAGTTTGATGTGGAAATAAAAGACAAGAAAGGGGTGAAGAATGTGGTGGCGGATCATTTGAGCCGGCTAAACCATGAAGGAAGACCATCATGCCCTCTTGAGGAGGTTGAAGGAGGTCTCCCTCATGAGTCACTTTATGCTATACAAGTGGAGGAGCCATGGTATGCTACCATGGTCAACTATTTGGTGACAAAGCGGCTCCCAAGCCATTTCTCTTCTCATCAAAAGAGCAAAGTCAAATCCGATGCCAAATACTATACATGGGATGATCCTTACTTGTGGAAGTTTTGCCAAGATCAACTTGTGAGAAGATGTGTGCCCGAGAGTGAGATCCCTTCCATCTTACATCATTGTCATGACTATGCTTGTGGAGGACATTTTGGGCCACAAAGAACCGCTAGAAAAGTGCTTGAATGCGGTTTCTTTTGGCCAAGCCTTTTTAAAGATGCCCACAAATTTGTAAAGACTTGTGACCGATGTCAAAGGGTGGGGAATTTGACAAAGAGAAATGAGATGCCACAACAACCTCTTCTATATTGTGAGATCTTTGATGTGTGGGGAATTGATTTTATGGGCCCTTTTCCAAATTCCGGTGGTTATTTGTACATCCTCTTGGCGGTGGACTATGTATCAAAATGGGTTGAAGCAATTCCTACCCGCACCGATGATGCCAAGGTAGTAGCCATTTTCATTCAAGAGAACATATTCTCTCGGTTTGGCTTTCCAAGGGCTATCATTAGTGATAGGGGGACCCATTTTTGCAACAAGGTGATTGGAGGCCTTCTCAAGAGGTATGGGGTGAATCATAAAATTTCCACGGCCTATCACCCACAAACAAACGGGCAAGCCGAACTCTCAAACCGTGAAATTAAAGGAATACTTGAAAAGACGGTGAATCCGGATAGAAAGGATTGGAGTAAGAGGCTAGTTGATGCATTGTGGGCATATAGGACCGCTTTCAAAACCCCCATTGGCATGTCCCCATTCCGTCTCATCTATGGCAAGGCTTGCCACCTCCCCGTGGAGGTTGAGCACAAAGCCTATTGGGCTATCAAATCTTTCAACCAAAACCAAGATGAGAGCGGTATGCACCGGAAGCTTCAATTACAAGAACTTGAAGAAATTCGCCAAGATGCTTATGAGAACTCTTCCATCTACAAGGAGAAAACAAGGAGATGGCATGATGGGATGATAAACCGTCGAGTTTTCAAGGAGGGTGATAAAGTTCTTGTGTTCCAAAACCGGTTTAAGCTCTTTCCGGGCAAGTTGAGGTCAAGATGGTTTGGACCTTACACCGTCAAGAAAGTGTTTACTCATGGAGCTATTGAAGTGGAGGGGCCCGGGGATGGAAAGCTCCTCAAAGTGAATGGCCACCGTCTCAAGCACTACTTCCAAGGATGTGCCCGGGAGGGGGAAGAAGAGGTCGTGCTTGAAGACTCCATTTATCAAAGTTGAAAAAGCTTGAGTAGCTAAGTCGAGCCATCGACTCTAAATAAACGGCAAACCGTGTACATACTCTATCCTTGTGAATATTTCTTTAAAGTTTCTTTGTTAAATCTTAACATTTGAGTTGTTTTAAGTTAGTTAGACATTGCATCAAACAAATTTTTTTTGAAGTTACTAACGGTTTTGTGAAGTTTTGCGAGTTTTTGGCCGCCTCGGGATGCGTTCCACGGATAAAAAGTTCGGGAATCGATGGATTTTGGATATTGGAGGTTATTATGGGCCATTGGAGTGAAATTGAAAGTATGGGGGTGTTTGGAACACTTAGCCAAATTTTGGCTAAGTGCAAAAGGCAAAGTGATCCGGCAGTGCTCGACGCAGCCTGCGTCGTAGGACGCAGCCTGCGTCATCACGACGCAGTCTGCGTCGTATGACGCAGCCTGCGTCGAAAGAGGATTTCAGTATTTTGTTTTCCCTTTACCCGTGTTCTTCATAAAACAAAAGCCTCATCTTCCTCTTTCAGTTTTCACGAAAAAGACCCCTAACCCAACCCCAATCCCTGAAAACTCCATCTTTCTCACTCAAATCTTCCAAAACTTTCATCAAAATCAATCCATTTCTTCATCCTAATCATTATTCTACCTTCAATAACCCCAAAATCAATCTCATTCACTCAAAAATCTCAGAAATCCGTCTTAAAAACCTAGATTTTTTTTCCCTCAAATTCGTTTTTTCGGGTCTTTTGCTGGGGTTTTAAGGCTATTTGTCGAATTCCTACCTATTCTAATCATCAAGGAGCTTGAATCTTGTGGAAAAACAAAGGTATAACTTCATACTCGACTTTTTCATTAATCTTCAAGTTTTTGCTCGAATTAGGCTAGCTTTAGTCTTAGGTTGAGTTCCCCCTTTCCTTGATTGATTGTGTAGTTAGGATTGGACAAAGTTTTCTGAGAAAGGAAAAGAAATTCAACAAACACTAGCTTCTTGAGGTGTAGAAGTTGTTGCACACCAAGTGTTTGTTGAATTGCTTGAGTGAAAAATCTTTCGAGTGATTGCTTGTTGTTGTTGTAGTGTGTTGTTTGTTAATCTTTGCAGAAATGGCACCAAAAATCTCCAAGTTGTTTGGAAAAGGGAAAAATAAGAGGGCCGCGGTGAGTGAGCCCGACACCGAGGTAGAAGCGGTGTTCATGGGCTATGAGAGGTTGCCAGCTCAAAATAAGAAAATTTGGGATCAAATATCCACTCACCCTCTTGTAGCCACTAAATTCTTTTGCCCAACCACCCTCCATGCCTTAGGCATGTTCAACTTGACAAGGGACATGCTAGCTAAAGTAGGGCTAGAGGCTTATCTCGAGCCAAACTCCTGGGATTACACCTATAGGAGTTTTGCATACGAGTTTCTAGCTACCTTGTCGGAGTTGGATGTGCCCGAAGGTGAGGAGAAAGCCTACCGATTCCGATTGAACCAAACTTGGCATAATGCCTCAACTTCCGAAATCCGTCAAATCATCAAAATCACCAAGCAAACCATAGACATTAGGTGCCCAAGGGGCAAAATGCATTTGATGTGGGATAACATTGCCGATGACCGTGGCCCTTCTAAAGATGCCAAACTTTCAGCCATCACCCACCCCGTACTCCGCCTAATCACAAGATTCCTCACCACCATTTTCAACTCCGCGGGAGAACCCACCAAAGTGCCGGAGAATATCCGGCTTTGTTTGTGGACTATGCTTTCGGAGGGGGTAGGGATCCCCGATTGGGCCGATTTGTTTTTGAGGGCTTGCATCAAACACAGGCAAAAATCTGCTAGGGCAAGCATCCATTGTGGGGGGTTGATTTCTTTCTTGGTAAGGCATTATGAGGGGGGCATTGGTAATGATCAAGCGGTGAACATTTGTAGGGGGTTGACGAGGTACAACCGTCTTGGGCTAGAGGAAGTGCATATGTTTAAGACTAGAAAAGAGCAACCCTTGAAGGGGTTTTGGTTGGGAAGTGACGGGCTAAGCTACATGAAGTTACCTAGACCTCCAAACAACCCTTTACCTAGAGGACCCGCGACATAGGATTTTACGTGTCCTAGGGAGGAAAGTTTGGGGGTAACTAGTGAGGAAGAGGAGGAGGTAGAGGAAGTGCCTTTGAGGCAAAGAAGGAGGGTAAGGAGAGAGGGTGGTGAGGGAAGTGAGCATTTGAGAGAGGAGATCGAGATCCTTGCAATTGAGCAAGGACCTTCCCACACCACAAATTTTGAACAACAACAACAACAACAACAACAACAACAACAACAACAACAACAACAACAACAACAACCACCACCACCACCACCACCACCATTCCATTTCCAATCACCATTCCAAAGCCACCATGATACCGACACCCCCATGTTTGATGCGGAGGGTCGTTCTAGCACACCCGTGGAGCCATGGCAACAACAAATGGCTAACTATTTTGCTAGCACCAACGACGTCTTGGCACACATTAGTGGGAGGGTGGATGCCTCCAACACTTGGCAACAACTTCAAGGAGGTAGGCTTGAGAGTTTGGATGATTGGCACAATGTTGTGGAGGAGAGGGAGAGATTGAGGGCGGAGGCCGAGAGGGCTCAAAGTGAGGAATGGAGGAGGATGCTAGACGGGCAAGAGGAAGCCCGCCTATGGAGAGAGCAACAAGATAAAAGATGGCGGGAACAAAATGAAATGTGGGCCACCCAAAATGCTTGGAGGGAGCAAGCTACGAGCCACTTTAATGTTCAAAATGAGCGCCACCACACCTATCTTCAAGACTCCTATGAGGATGCGGTGGCACAAGAGGACGTCTATGGCTTAGCTAGCTCTCTCTTTGGGATGTCCATGCAACAAAACCCGGACTACCCAACTCCATACACTCAAGAGGTCCTTGATGAAGGCATGGAGCGAAGAAGAAGGATTAGAGAAGCAAGGGAAAGGAGGAGAAACCGAGGAGGTGCCTCGGGTTCTTCTCATTTCGATAATTGATGAGGTAACATTTTTTCTTCTCTCCTACAATGAGGACATTGTGTATTCTAAGTGTGGGGGAGAAGATTGTACATAGTTAGTTTTGTTTTGATGCCTTGTATTGTGTTTGTTTTTATTTTGAAAAGAAAGAAAGAAAAAAAAAAAAAAAAAAAAAAAAATTGAAAATCCCGGCTAGGTGAAAACCCACAATGGTGGGCACCTAGGCAAGATTGGGAAGGTGGCCGAGGACGGAATGAAAACCCGAAAGGGCATTCCGGGCAAAATGAAGAATCGAGTTGCGAGCCACCAATGAGAGGAAAGGAAAAGCTAAGGTGAAAACCCGAAAGGGCACCTTAGGCAAAATGAGGGATTTTCAAGAAAAAAATGAAAAATGAAAAAAATGAAAAAAAATTGAGCATGATTCTTCCTATGATGAGAATTTTTGGAGGAATAAGAAGGGAGTGATAAGGAGGAAAATTGGAAGGAGGCTAGTTTAGGACCCTTTTATTTTTATTTTTGAGTCACAAAACGTTGTTCCAAATTGGTGGATTTATGTTGGTGGTCGCTTGGTTGTGCAAATTGTGAAGTTTGGGGCCAACCAAGTAACCATGATTTGCATTAGTGGAGTAATAAGGGGGTGGTATAAGGAGTGGTTTTTGTATGGAGGTTGTTGAGAAAGACCATCTCGCTATGCCTTGGGATAAGGCAAAGATGGTCATACTACTTTATTTGGACTATAAGGAGGGAGGAGTTGATTTGAGTCGGAGTCGGTGGCATGTCGTGTCTTTAGTCTTGAGGGATGATATAAGGAGGGGGAGTGAGAGAAGAGTGTCACAAGAATTGAGTCTTTTTATTTTGTTTTTGTCATGGGTGGATTGTTTAAGAGGGAGTATAAGAAGGGTGTAGTGAGGGAAGAGAGGTCAATACCTCCACACACACTTTGTTGGGCTCGTGTCATTTATGCTAATCTCGAGTTTTACTCGGGACGAGTAAAAGTCCAAGTGTGGGGGTGTTTGACAACGTCAAATATTGTCGTGTCTAGTATTAATTTTTAGAACCTTTCGTTCTACTTTTTACGGGTCATTAGCTATGTTTTATGTTAATTTTAGTTTTTGTAATAATGTTAGTATTTAGTATTTTAAGTCAATTTTGAGAGTCAAATCCCGAAAGTCAATGAAAGTCAAACCCGAAAACCCGAGACCCAAAAACCCGGAACTTGAAGTGGGCTAGCAATGAATCACCAAGGCATGAAGACCAAGCTCAATGGGTCAATGGAAGTCAAGGCGGGGTCAATATCCATGGGGTCAACGAAAGTCAAGAAGGAAAGCAAAGGAAAAATTTGGCAGCGCTCGACGCAGCCTGCGTCAGCACGACGCAGCCTGCGTCGTAGGACGCAGCCTGCGTCATCTCTCAGCACGGGTTTTCTTCGTTTTCTCGTCTTGTCTTTTGGAAGCCCACCTTTCAAGGCCCCTAGGTTTGCGGACCAAGGGTATATAAGAAGAATTCTGAAGAGAGAGAAGGGGATCAAGCATTCAACATACAACATTATATTTTCCTTAGGTTTCTCTACTTTTGTTCTTCAAACTTTGGCTTTTGTAATGGGTTTTTGCTTAGAAATTGGTTGTAATATGAAGACTATGGGTAGCTAATCTTTCTTTGCTTAGTGTAATTTGAACAAGTTCTTCCCTTTTTAGCATTGTAAGACCTTTTTAATCCTTCCTTCTCTATTTAATTCCATTTTCCTATGTTTGAATTTCATTGTTAAATGAATGGTTGTTGAGACTAACCATCTTAGTAATTGTTTGTTTGATTAAATTGCTTTGTCTTGATGAATTTGGTTGATTTGTCTTGGTATTTGTTGAAGCAACTTTGAAAGATTGTAACTTTGGTTTAAAAGTTTGAATCTTTTGAGTGGATTTTGGGTTATTGTGTATTTAGGACATGGTTTAATGTTTTATTACATGATTCTAGCATATTTCTATGGTTTTGTGCTTAAAGCTTGCATCTTTATTTATGCTTATGTTTTAATAAGTATGGGTTTAGTTGTATTGAGTCATTTATGGATGGTTTAATTCATTTGTGGCTAGTTCTTAGAAGTTTGTAATAGATAATTAGAGGAAGGAAGGAAAGAAGGGTCTTTACTATGCTAATTGTGGGGGAACTTGGGATAATTGCACTAAGTTACTTCTCCTTATTTGAATCTTTGAGTATTTAGTTGGTGTTGGTGATTTTTAGGCTTACTAATCCTTTCTCATGAAAAACTCTCTTCCTATTTGTTATCTACATGTTTACCATTGTGAATATCATAGTTTGTAAGTAATTCTAGTCTTTGTTTCAATTAGTGTTTTAATTTGTGGTTAGATTAATCAATTTGTTTAATCGGTTTTTAGCAAAAGTCTAGATTAGATTTTTAGCATTCATCGCTTTCCCTTGGGTTCGATCCTTGTCTTACCCTTACTACCCTTTACTTAGGTTGGTTTGAGTCTAGATTTGGTTTTATAAATTGTTATTCGGCATAGCTAATTTGTGGAATTAACGACACCGTAAAAAGCATTGTCAGTGAGTGAGAAGGAGCAAGTGCCGAAATAATGAAGAGAAGGAAAAGAAAATTGGGGAA
>JAIUZE010023393.1:0-33681 GCA_022085475.1 Heliosperma pusillum
AAGGTGAGATGCAAGCCGGCTAAGGTTGATAGAGTTTGGATTACCGATTGTTAACTGATTCACATGATTACGTGTTGATTAGGGTTTGAGTGTATCACGGCCATGTTTCTGAGAGTAACCTCTGAGCTAGCATACCAACTTCCCTACCTCTTGTTATAGTTTATTATCAGATTCACATGCTAGCTTTCACATGATAGGTTATATGTTAGTTATCTGTTTCATAACATGAAAAGCATATCTTATATGTTAAGGTTTTGTATTTTCTATATACATTACTTTTATGTTATTCATGTTTTATTAAACTCGACATCTCGTGGCTGGGAGAACTCGGAGTTACTCCCCACTGACTGTGGCTTCCGTGTTTATATTTAATGCGGTTGGCAGGTTTGTGATGCATACATTGGGTACATTGACGAGCTAGCGAGCGAAGTATTTACCTTGGACCTATATTCGGTTCTTAGATTGTATATTATTTATACACTCTTTTATTTCCGTATTTATACGGGAGATATGTCTCCCGTCTTGTATATTTCTTTTGTATAATATTATTTCCGTTTTGTAATGACCCTTTTTATTTATGACACCCTTGTTTATGTATTTAAATTATTTTTTTCTTTCCGCAAATTCGAGGGTGTCACAAAGGCTAAACCAGGCCAGCAGAGAACAAAAATGGCAAAATTAACACTTTCATCAATGGTTGTGGCGCCAAACGGCGTCAGATTACCCATAAAAAGCGTAGGACGAAGCGATTTAGGGGGTTTCTCTATGAAAACTGTAACATCACTCTCAATTTTAGAACCCTTCAATTCACCACCAAATAATCGTTTATTCTGGAATTTTGGAGCAACCCAATTGAGATTGAATAAGGTGGGAGTGATTATATGAAAAAGTGAAGGTGAGTAGAATAAAAAGATCAATATGTTTTGGGATTTGATAATCTTAGAAGCAAAAGTGAGGTGTAGTTAGTAGTTCACTAGTTTGTAAGCTCCATTTTATTGGTGTAAATTAACCCTTTATTTTTCTTATTCATTTTTTTTAACGAGCCACGTCATGTTTAACCCGTAATAACAGGTCAAATTTTAGATGAGTCTATTTTGGGAAGAGGGACTGAATAGTACGGTTTATTATGAGATTAAATGAAGTTCGGATCACTACAAGAAAATGACCTATAGTATGGATTATTTTTATGAATTAATCCTATATTTTAAGGTGTTTTAAATATATTCTAATAGACAACGAACAATAAACTTCTTTTATCGTTTTAAAACATTTTAATGCAATTACATATCATGAATGCAATTAACATATCAGTAGGTCTCCGCCCTTGTGACGGGTCGGACCTTGCGACGGGTTTTTTCTCTAACAAAATGGGTAGAGGGAACATGTGGGGCACCCCCATGTGCTTCCCCTTTTCCCTTAAATGGGTCATTTGTGAGAGGAAGTGGTACCCGTCGCAAGCTTGTGACGGATACTGCCCGTCACAAACAAGAATTTGTGTTAACATATATACAACCTAAATGAAATGCAACTATCATTTTACATGCCACACAGTTAATTAACGTAAAATATGAAGAAAACGCAGTAGAGAGTTTAGCAACCGTTGGACTAACCCAAACCTCAACCAAACAATTTCCCTCCCATTTTACACAATTCCATCTCCCTTCTCCTTTCTCCTCACAATGCCCATTTTTGTTATACAAACCTCACAAAATCTCCATTTTATTCCCATTTTGCCCCTCTCTTTCCACCATCACCGCCTTACCCACCTCCAAATTCCCTTCTGCCTAATATTTCTCGTTCAATATATTGGTTACTTTTTATTTGTGGGTATGTATGTCATCATCTCATTTTTGTTTATTGATTTAATAATTGTAAGAAACTTATACATCGTTAAGCATGCATTACTTTGACTTTGTTGCGGTTTTTTGGGTTTGTTCTGACATGTTCATAGATTGGAAGACATAATTTAGGAATAGAATAGATTTTATTGTATGCTCTTAAAATTGTACCCTTCTTTTTAATGATTTTGTACTATACTTTTCGCCTTTTTATTATGTTTGTTATTCACCTTTTGCATTTCCTTCTGCCTTTTAGGGTTACAGAGATTTCTAGCATTTATGTTATGTTTTTAAGTCAAAAATGTCATTAACCATTTATCTTTGCAAAGTTAGCAATGCCGTAATTCTGTTCTTTAGATTAGTGTCTCAGTTGTTGTTTTTCGGTTAATTAAGCCCAACCCTTTGGTTATCGTTACCACCCCTCGCATATTCGCTTTTTTTCTTAAACAAAAATCATATTTTTCTTGTTTTATATACTCCGTAATTGTTTTTTGCTCTTCTTGTTTTAAAATTCTTTTTCCTTGCTTTTTGATTATTGTATTATTGCAGCCTGTAGAATTAAATAAAATTTTGCCTCTAATTAGTTGATATCTTCCAATGTAATTGTTGTATTCAGTAACTTTTATAAGACCACGACTCTTAGAGCATCAATAATGATTGTTATTACTGTTTTCTACGCGGTATGTTTTTGTTTTTAAATGAAAGCCAAACATCCGAAATTCTTCAGTTGTCGTGTGCAATAATGCATTGGGTTTGAAAAAATAAGAACTAGTTTCTCCGAGAACAAATGAGTAGGTCCATCAAATGTAGGTTCTTCCACTGTTGAGCAAGTTCTTAGGATTTGGCGTTGGTGAAAAATGGCGAGTTCCTATAGTTTGAGACATTACTGATTTACCCTCAATCTGATGTCACATTTTGATGTCTCATCTTCTAAATCAGGCCGTCGTAATATTATTTTGTGGATCCATGATGATAGGTCATATAAGGAGTAGTTGTTTCTAGGCTTTAGCTAGCTTGTGGTAAAACCTTAACTGAAATTCCTTGCCCTCAAAAGTTTTATATATGTGAAGAAAATAAGTCATAATGATTGTGATGCATTGTATTGATACTGATGGTAGCTGTGGTATTTCAATTGCAGGTCGACAAGGATGAGATTTATTGACAGAAAAAGAAACATGATGATGACTTTGAATGTGTGCAACCACCTTTTAGCTTAATATCTCAACTATCTCGATGTTACAGTGAGCATCGTCTCTTAGAGCTGTATTATCCACCGTTAATCATTGATTTCTCTGCTTTTAACAGTGTCTCTTATCATGTTTTCTTTTTTGTGGGGGCTGCGGTGGTCGTTGGGTGGGGGACAGTATCCTATTTTACGCTCTATACTTCGATAATAGATACCTTCATCACAAGTGAGCCCTCTATTATCACATTTATCAATCTTAGAAACCCGTTCTGCTTATTATGCTAGTTCTTTTTTTCACATGGTTTGAAACTAGATTCTGAATTTTTGAAAAAGATTGTTCATAGGTTTTCATACTTAAACACTATCTAATCATCAATAATGTCGTTAGACACTATTTTAGTAATGCCTCTTAAAGAGGGTCTGCAGATGGCAGTGTTATTGAGAGAATTGAAAGGATTTGCTTTGTATGATAATTTTGGTTAGTTACTTTAGTGTAGTTGGATATTAAAAGTAATGTCAATTTTCAGCTTCTACAACTCTTATGTGTCTTGTGTTTTCCTGTGTCAATATTACAGTAGTCTGCTTGATGAAAGACGAGAATTCATATGTCTTGACGTGGCCTTATCCAAACATTTTTAACCCATGTTAATTCTATGAATAATGATGTAGTTGAATCAAAAAAGGATTATGTTAAACATACTCTTATGATTTATGGTTACTAAGATTTAACATTTGTATAATGCATGGATTTCTTCTTACACAGAATTTGTTATTGATGTCTATGTATGGTGGTTGGAGCTAGTGCTATGGTTGGAACCCGAACATGGTTTGGCGGAATTCTTCATCGAACAGGTCTTAGGCGTCACGGAAGTGAAAGATTTCTTGACTACCAGTTAGATCCCATTCAGGTAAAAACAATTGTGCTACTAAGTTTAAATATAACATCATTTAACAACCATTAATATTACTCTGTATTTATATCCCTGAAAGAGGAATATGCTAAAAACTATATTTTGTACACTCTTGGCTTTTTTAAATCTCACAGAAAACGTGTTCGATGGCAAGTTGTGTTGTAGATGCTATTTGTTATTTTGTTCTCAAAAACCTGATAATAAACCCATTGAAGTCAAAATAGCTTTGTGTAATTTGTTTTTGCTTTTGGCAGGAGCTACGACTTCAAAGGCTCCAAGACCGAGTGCAAGTACCTTTTGACGAAAATCGGCCGGATCACCAAGTATGGTCCTCTTTTTGAAGTGTGTGTTTGGAACTTTTTATGTCCGTTTCATGTGGCATATAATATTGAAGATATCCAATATTTGCTCCCCTGAATGGCATGGAGTTCCTTCTTCCATTGCCGATTAGGTTTGGGAAGTAGCATCCTTTAGGTGTGGTAACTTTTTATGTGTGGTCAATATGTATTTTATAGATGGCATTGTCCGTTTCATGTGCCATATAATATTGAAGATATCTAACCACTATGGTATACTTCTGAAAGGGCACATTAATGAAATAAGATGTAGTTGATCACTTGAATAGTTGAATGGCATGGAGTTTCTTCTCACATTGCCGATTAGGTTTGGGAAGTAGCATCCTTTAGGTTGAGTGATCATTCGCTCTCTAGAGTCCTGACCTAGGCTCAATGGGTCATAAAGTTTCGTAGTCCTTCCCTAATTTGATATAAAAAAGTAATGGAGTCCGAAAATTAGACCTTAATGTTGGACTAAAAGCATCCTCAACATAAACCTTTTCTGGATGTAGACTAACCCTGCATTGTCTGTAGCTTCATATGTTCATACAATTTTTTGTGATTGGAGCACTTTTGAAGGCAGTATCCCTTTATTTGATTTCTTTTGATTTCTGGTGTTAAATTTCAACACAAAAGACTAATACTATATAAATGGAGAATCAGAGTATCGTCTCGTAGATCATGAAAGGTGCAATGAGTGGTTAGAATGGATGGCGGGGAGTATTACATTATACCGGGGAGTATTACATTATACCGTGACTAAATCCATACAAACTGCTACTTTTGGGGAATCTTTTCTTAGAGATCCTCACATTCTAGTCTATGTTACTAGGACTTGGTCAAAGGGTCGGACATGGATGTGGCTCATAGTGTGGGACTCAGCAATTTTGTGAAAAATTCTAATGTTTGAGCAAGTGAGGAGCACAAATGCGCGAGTTAAAATGAAGAGTTTGAGCAACGTAGATTCTAGTAGAAGTAGAGAATATCATGTACAGAGTATATTGTTATTTTTCATGCTTGTTGCGTTCTTGTCTTCTTCAATTGGTACAAAAGTACAAGCAATCGCAGGAATTTAAAATACGCCGATGTTGTCACATAGTCTTAATTGATGCTTCCAATGCCAACCACTTTGCCCCCATTTGGTGCAGGAAGCTCTGAGAGCATTGTGGTATACTGCATTTCCTAGTGTCCGTCTCAATGGGATGATCTCGGAGCAATGGAAAGATATGGGCTGGCAGGGTCCGAATCCATCGACAGACTTCAGGTACATTTATCCCTCTACCTGATTAGTCTGGAAGACTTGTGATTTGTAGTAACCATAGACCACGTCACCCCACTGATGGCTGCATTTTTTCATAAATGGGAATTTGTTTGATGGATTGATAAAGTAGGTGAGGCGAGAACTTCCATCTTTTATTACGGAATGGTAATTTTCTGTATTTGAAGGTCTTTTGGCATTAGATCCATTACATGAAAAATAATGCAAATTGGTTTTTGAACTATTTTAATTTAGTCCATTATATCCCAAAACCAATCGTATACTATATTCTGGACTCGTCGGAATAAAAGATTTAATGTTTTTTTCATTGGGGTAAATAATTTTATTGCAGAAAAATATTGGCAGACTATTATTGTATCCCCTTGTCTTTATTTGAGAAAGAGACCAAATAGTTTCCATAGTTGAATACGGAGTAATATTTTTGTCTTAATTATAATGTAAACGATGTTACTCCTTATCTAACTTGCAACTATTTTCACCAGAGGATGCGGTTTCATTTCGCTGGAAACACTACTCTTTTTTGGACGAACATATCCAGTAGGCTTTTTGCTCCTCAACATCATTTTATATTGACCGCAATTGTAAATTACAATAGATTGGATTGCCTTAGGTTATGGTTTCGAATTATTTGTTAAAGACGTCATGTCATATGTGTCTGCTTGTGAATGCAGGTTTCTTTTCATAGGTTACTGTTCAAGGAAGATGGCGATCGAGCAACGTGGGAATACCCATTTGCTGTTGCTGGGATCAATGTAACATTTATGCTCATTCAGATGTTGGACCTATTTTCAGGTTTGTTTCTGCTTTCGATGTCTTTTGATTTTCTTTGGTACCGAGTTTTTAAGCGTTATAGACTTGTAGGCTTTATTTGACAGTGCTTCCGAAATTCTGAGATGCTGTTGGAAGGCATTTGGCCACCTTGACTTGTCAGTCTTCCTTTGCCATTACGTTTTATGTGGTAACAATTGATGCACACTGTGGCAGGAACACTGCTATCAGTATTTATTTTATCTTGCACAAAGAGTATTATAAAACGAATCTTATCGTGAGGCAGTAGTCGGTGTTTCGATTGAGGAATGTGGAGGGGTTAACTAAAAGACACGGACCTAAATTTTGCAGAAATTCAAGATGAGCACCTGAACTAGAAAATGACTTCTTTTTCATTATACTAGAAAATTAAGTTTCACTTGAAGTAATAAAACATGTTACTAACTGACTTGCTCTAACTGATTCCAGATAAGCCTAAATGTAGACCAGGCATAAATTTTATCAAAATGCTTGGGGGTGAGTTACTTCCAAATATCACAAGTTCAGTTCAACAATCTATGTTTTGCTATTCTTTCCTCCAAAATTAATCTGATTTGGTATGACTGATTGCAGAAGATGAAGAGTCGTTCGATGTTCTATTTTGCATCGCATTTGAGATGATGGACGCTCAGTGGCTTGCTATGCATGCATCTTATATGCAGTTCAATGTACTTGAGTCCTACTCCTTACTTGGTTCTTGCTGATATAACCCGGCCCTCCGTTAGAAATGGCAAAACTTACCAACTTGAATAAATTGATTGATTTAGACAAATACCGAATTGACTTGATCCAAAAGTACTCAAGCCCAGTTCTGTAATAAAAAGAAGGTAACCTAGGTTCTCGCCTACGGAGTAGTAACAATAAAAACATTAATAGCCATGACCGGGGTTGACTGAATATAGGTCTTGTTAACCAAGTTCATGAATGATATAGACCCATCCAAACCCATGTTGGAGACGTCTAAGAGCATAGCGTAACCAAAACTAACATGCCAAATGACCCCTATATCAGCTCTACCCTTTGTTCAATCATTCCGTCTCTGATATTATGAAAGCTGCTATTTTGTGCAGGAGGTGCTTCAAGCAACACGTACACAATTGGAAAGAGAGTTGTCTCTGGATGATGTTCATAGAATACAAGATCTACCAGCTTATAACCTCTTATATAAATAGGCATTTAGAATCTTCTTCTTGGTCGGATTGGACAGCATTCAATGAGCAAGGTAGAAACTACTTGAGATTCAATCGACAGTGAAAATTCCCTAGCTCATTTTGAGCAGGCCGACTAGCGTTCATGAGTTACAAGTTGATAATTTTTTTTATCGTGTGAACACAATCCCGGCATAGATCCGAAGACAACTTATGTGTTTTCAATGTACGTGTTACACTGGCCACTTTGAGCCCTTTGACTTCACCCCAAACGGAAGCCTTTAATGCACTAGGCTGTTGTGTAAACGCAGAGTTTGATGTTGTAATATGCATACTTCTTTTTTCTGGTAAAGTGATTCTGAACCAAACTAGCGATTTAGTAGAGCATTCATAGAGAAACACCCTTTGTAGATGGTAAGTTAAAAGAGGAAATTTTCGGACTTTTTACACTTCGTAGACTATAAATCGAAAATTGATACTCTAGACAAAAAAAAAAGGTACATATAAATATATTTAATCCTTAAACAAAAGACAATAGAAGATATTTAACCAATTTAGGTTTGCATTTCTAATTTACTTATGTAAACCCCCGGCCCCTGGCAGAAATAGGACATTTTGTTCAGTCCAAACTAAGTTGATTTGAATTAAGAACATGTCTAAGCACTTGTTCCAACTTCATAAACGAGGGACCATAAGGGTATGCTGTTGCCTCTGTTGCCATTTTTTTCCAGTGAATTGCCCTTTCCTTCATTGCTTTACCCTTATCTCCTCTCATCACTTCATTCACTAACTGCACCACTTGATCCCTCTTAACATTGGCATAAATCTCGACCCCAACGCCCCATTTTTCGCAACACAGCCAGCAATTGGTCGGCTGATCCGCAAAGAAAGGCCAGCAAATCATTGGCACTCCATTACTTACGCTATCAAGTACCGAGTTCCACCCACAATGAGTCAGAAACCCACCTATAGAAGGGTGACTCAGAACAGCTTTCTGATCACACCAACTTGCAAGAAATCCCCTTTGTTCTACAACTTGAACGAATTCTTGTGGCAGAATAGCATCTTCACCTATGAAGAGATCAGGTCTAATTACCCAAACAAAGCTTTGTCCGCTATTTGCTAGTCCCCAAGCCATTTCGACCATATTTTTCTCATCCATAACAGTAATGCTACCAAAATTTACGTACAGAACCGATTGGGGTTCTTTCATATCCAGCCATTTGAGACACTCGGAATCTTCTTTCCATAAGTTGGACCCAATAGAACTTGACTCTGCTTGGTCGAAATGAGCTAATAGGAGTTGTAGCGGACCAATTGAGCAGACAGTCGATTGAGCCATTTCGGAAATAGCCTGCATAATGTCGTGTTCGAGTGCATCCAAGGTGTGGAAGATTATAGGGGCACCTGATTTGCAAACTTTGTCGACTCTGTTCATTAACATATTGAGCAGTATGTCGTCTTTGTTTGTTGTCCTAACAAAGCTTGGTAGATCTTTTAAACTTATACTTTCCATGCCTGGTATCCCATCTATAACCCTTTCTAGGTATCCATTTGTTAGATAGCTAGTATCTATAAATGAGAAACAATGTGTTGATGAAATTGAGAAGTATAGAGAACTAAATATCATGGAGGATTATTTGCTTTAACGAAAAAATTGCACTTGAATGCATGGCAATTGGCAAGTAAGGAGTACTCCGTATCATTTAAGATGATTCCAAAAATATACTCCTGTTATGAAACGTATTATGTGGATGTCCATTGGGCTTTATGGTCCATTATGTAATTAGGTTTCTGACATATAATGTATTATATATACCCCTAATTAAGATGAATAACATAACTCTATTGAATCTATCTCCTCCCTCTTAACCTATTTTCCCTTATTGTGTCTCTACCTTCTCAATATACTTTCTTGTATTTCTTATTCTATAACACGTTATCAGCACGAGACTCTACCGATTGATTATATAATCTCAAATATTAGTACATCCACCGAAGGATCCCAACATTCAAATCAAGGTATCATTTCTTTACCTTTTGTTTATTGACTTTACGGGTAGGTAAATCCATTTCAAGAACAATCTGTTTAATAGTACTTATTTGTATTTCTTTTGAATTAGTTATCAAATAATTAATGGTTTCTGGATTAAAATCTCCCTTTTAGCATATTGATTTCAATAAATTTTATACCTGCATATGCAAGTTTGACCAAACTTATTGCTTATATTCAATGTTCATTAATTCTTCTAAACTTATGAATGTGTAATGCGCTAACGTTCTTTGTTTGTATGCTAATTTTATTGACGGATTGAATTGCATAATGTGATTCTTGCTATTACGGAGTAGTATGTTAGCCTTATGATAATCATGCCCATTATCTTCCAGTAATGCATGTCACCCGATGCCGAGCAATAATCTAATGTGAGATTATTTGTGGTCTCTATCTATACAATTTGAGACGGTCTTCTATCTAATGAATTCGAGACAATCTCATATCTATTTAATTGAGGCAAGCTCCTTTTAATTATGTAAGAAGGTCTCATATCTATTTAAAGTGAGACGTTCTTCTATCTATTTAATACGAAATAGTCTCATGTCATTATAAGAAGACGATTTTCTATCTATTTAATGTGAGCCGATCTCATATCATTTAACGTGAGACGAACTCATATCTAGTTAATGTGAGACGTCTCATATAATCATATCTATTTAACGTGAGACAAGTTCATTCTCTAATTAACGTGAGACGGTCTCATATCTATTTAACGTGAGACAATCTCATTATCTAATTAAAGTGAAATGATCTTCTATAACGTGAGATAGTATCCTGTCATTGTAATTTAAGACAATCTTCTATCAATTTAATATGAAACAATCTAATGTCGTTATTATGCAAGACAATCTTTTATCGATTGAATTTGAGGCAATCTAACGTCGTTATTATACGAGACGATCTTCTATCAAATTAACGTAAGTTAGTCTCTTATCAAGATCATGTGAGACCTTCTCCTATCATTTTTAATTGAGTCGGTCTCCTATCTATATAATAAGAGATAAATCTTTATTTGCAAGTAATCGAACTTTACACTATCAGCTTTTTATTACCTAATGTTGAATATTTCTCTTCCGTCTTCTTAATATTAATTAGCAGATGTCGAATCTTTCAAAATTGGAATTTCTTGCCCTCCACATATCGGGAAAGAACTATTTGTCATGGATTTTAGACGTTGAAATGCACCTTAGTGCTGCATCTCTTGAGAAAACTATTATAGAGGGCAATGAAGAGTCCGCTGAGGATCGTTTAAAGGCCTTGATTTTTCTTCATCGTCACCTTGATGAATATTTAAAGGCACAGTATCTAGCTGTTAAAGATCCGTATATTTTGTGGATTGAACTTAAAGTTCGCTTTGATTTCTTATAAATTTAATGTGAGACTAATTTGTTTATGGAGTAATCTTACCCAGATTTTTCTACTTTCTTACGTCTTAAGTTTTTCAAAGGGATATTAATCATTTGTTTCTATTTAAATGAGACAGTAAAGGTGCGTCATAGCACATCATTCTTTACCCATATGAAAATACATTATTTTAAGCACGTATGATATAATAGCTAATTACAAATTAGCATCCAACTTTAAATTTGCCGAGTAAGTGCACAAATGCACATATTAAGGCATATCTAACTCTACAAACAGTTATGTGCTCAGACTTTTTCAAGCATTGCATATACATTTTAATTACACGCAATACCTATACTAAAATTGGGTATGATTGACATTTGAAAATCTAAACAATAAAATTGCACATTGCTCGAGGTTGGACAAAAGCCTTATAAATTCAATTGTACAAATTGATATTGTTTTGAAGACCACATACTCAAATATGAGTAATTTGTGCTATTGCAGTTCACAATTTGATTATTATTATGTATGCAAGTTGATATTCTTAAATTGGACATTTTGATTTAGCACATTAATTATCAATTACATCATACACTACTCCCCATATATCCTATAAAATCTTACAATTATGCCCACTAATTAAATTTCATTTATATGTGATATGGAAAATCACATTCTAAGGTGGTTTTTAAATGATTGCAATCTTTCTTGAATATAACTTTTACCACCTTAGGGGGAGGAAGTACGTGATAAGTTGGTAAAACAAGAGAAGTTTTATAATATTGAATTACACATACTGTGTGATATAGGAAGAATCTCGATTCTAGACACTTCTAGTATGATCATGAAAGTATATCCATATGAAACAGATATACGTTCGCGCGCAATGTTCAATGAACAATTGAATAAGGACTTCATAAGTCCACTCGACCGTCGACATATTTATAAAGAGCTCATTAACCTGAAATTCATCCAATTTATGGAGATTAAGAAAGACACTGTACAGTTTTCATTATCGAGTCATCATATGCATATATAGACTAAGTTAAGCATTTTCATATTAGTTTACTACTACGTCATTCCATTATTTCACATCATATAGTTTATAACTTAGTCACATATTATATACATGCACATTGTTGATGATATGATCACTGAAAGAGAAAGTGCAGTATTTGTAACCGCAAAAGTGACAAGTTTACTAGAAGTGAAGATGCGCGAATTACAATCTTCATATTATGAGTTTTGAAGCAATCAACCACTCCTATCAACTGAAGACATCCATAAAGTCAATCAAGTACGATAATAGCTATTTTCAAGATCAAGAAACTTTGTTACATCATAAGAAGCAATGGCGTTTTACAAGTGATGTAACCATCAGGGGGAGTGTGCACGCGCTGTACTCTTTTTCCTTATCTATGATTTTGTCCCACCGGGTTTTCCATAGAAAGGTTTTAATGAGGCAACTTATTAATTTGCGTGTAGAAGGACAATGCACTCTGCTTTTCCTTACTGGTGTTTTTCCCATAGGGTTTTTCTAGTAAGGTTTTAACGAGGCATGTTTTTCAGTAATGTACATCCAAGGGGAAGTGTTATGAAACGTATTATGTGGATGTCCATTGGGCTTTATGGTCCATTATGTAATTAGGTTTCTGACATGTAATATATTATATATACCCCTAATTAAGATAAATAACATAACTCTATTGAATCTATCTCCTCCCTCTTAACCTATTTTCCATTATTGTGTCTCTACCTTCTCAATATACTTTCTTGTATTTCTTATTTTATAACAACTCCTATATTTTTCACTCATTAATAGTCCACAAATTCTCTTGAAGACGAATAATATCCAACTTTTCAAATAGATGGATCTTTTGTTGTCATTTCACGACAAATATGATCATGTGACAAACAATCTCTTATACCTTAGAAAATGGTACCAGATACATTTCCTCTTAAATGAATCACATTTCCCCGTATGCTTTAAAAGACGGAATGTGTCCTTCTTTACCAATGCTTCCTGTAGATACAATCTGGTTTATAAATTATAACTATAGGAGTTTTAAATGAGAATTCATCGGGATTGAGTAAATTTGTACAATGATTAAAATTTGGGAGAGACGGTATGTCAATAAGTGAATGAGAGATCACTGTTGCGTACCCGATATATGTTTTTTCGCAACCCTTTTATCGTTGATCGTAACCCAAAATAACACTTTAGTAGATATTTATTTACACGATAAGCGTACCCATTTTTTTCTATTATTAATCATGATGTGTAGTTGTACCTATTTGACTACCAAATTAGTACCAATTTTTCTTTGAATTGTAAAATAATATCCTTATAAACTTATTGAGAGACTTATTTTCATACAATTATACTGAAGGGTTGTGAATGTTAGTAATTTGAGGGCGTGATCGCGTGAAAAGTTGGAATTTTTATGTAATGCTGAGTGTTTTTGGGTTGTGTATGCAGTGGCGGAGCCAGGATTTGAAATTAGGGGGGGTGAACGACTAATTTTATAAGGTACTGTTAAAATATGAGACTTTTCCGGAAATTTCTAGAAGGTTCTGGTATGTTCTAGAAGGTTCCGGAATGTTCTAGAATAATGTAGAAACATCTAGAATGTGCTAGAATACTCATGTAGTTACTAGAATAGTCTAGAATACTCTAGAAGGGTCATGAATGTTCTAGAGAAAACTAGAACCTTCTAGAGATATCATGTATGTATAAAAGAAGTCTAGAGTCTTAATGTCTAGACAACTCTAGAATGTTCCATTCTAGAGTGTTCTTAGGATGTAGAAGATGGAGGAGGAGCCTTATAAATAGAGGACCTCCCCTCCCATTTTGTATCATCCAAGTGTAACCAAAATCACAAACAAATCAATAAAACAAACAAATACCTTCAACTAATCTTCAACTAAGTAAACTAACAACTAACTTATCTCTACTCTACTTCTCCCTTTACTCCCCCATACACCACCAAGTGGTATCAGAGCTCTAAAGATCTTATGGGCAACAAAATAAAACTATGGCTTCCGCATCAAACACTTTATCTCCTACTCTTCCAATTTTTGGAGGAGAAAATTACAACTATTGGTGCATTAAAATGGAGCTTTTCTTAAAAGCAAATGCATTCTGGAAAGTAGTGGAAAATGGTCCTCAAAAACAACAAGTGGTATCAGAGCCAGGTTTTCTCCTTGCGGCATTTGTGGAAAGAACAACCATGCCGAAAAGAATTGCTATTTTAAAGGTAAGCCTCAATGCTACCATTGCAAAAAATATGGACACATTGAGAAAGATTGTAGACAAAAACAAACGGAGTCCAATGACCAAGCTCGTTATTCAAGCAGTGTCAATAATGAGCATCTTTTCTACGCCGGCCAAGCAAACACTTCCAACAAAGAAAGTAGGTGGCTAATTGACAGTGGTTGTACGAGTCACATGACGAATGATTCAAGCATCTTTAGCGAGTTGGATACCTCCGTCCAAACTCCGGTCCGTATGAGGAATGGCGAAGTTCTGACATCGAAGGGCAAAGGCACTATCATTGTTCCAACAAAGAGAGGTACGAAATACATTAAAGATGTGCTTCTTGTTCCGGATCTTGCTGAAAATTTGCTAAGCGTGGCACAAATGATAAAGAATGGTTATTCACTTACCTTTGCGAATAATCATTGCACCATATATGATCCGGGAAATAAGGAGATCGCTAAAGTCGCAATGGAAAACAAAAGTTTTTCCTTAATGGAGAGCTCGAGGAGGAGATATATATCGAGCAACCTCCAGGCTTTGTCACACAAGGTAATGAAGAAAAGGGGTGCAAGCTGAAAAAAAAAGGGGTGCAAGCTGAAAAAGGCTTTATATGGCCTCAAACAAGCTCCAAGGGCGTGGTACAGCAAGATCGATTTTTACTTAATTCCTTCAGCAAGGATTCACGAGGAGTAAAAATGAGCATACACAATATGTGAAGAAAAAACAAGGTGATCTTCTTATCGTTTCTCTCTATGTTGATGATCTCCTTGTCACAGGAAACAATGCCCAAATGATCCTTACATTTAAGGAGGAGATGAAGAAAAGGTTTGAAATGACGGATTTGGGCTTAATGAATTTTTTCCTTGGCATGGAAGTGCATCAAGCAGAGGTTGGAATCTTCATTTCTCAAACTAAGTATGCTCGGGAAATCCTCAAAAGGTTCAAGATGGAAAATTGTAAGCCAGTTTCTACTCCTCTAGTCGTAAATGAGAAATTGTCTAAAGACGATGGATCAAATGAAGTTGATCTAAGACAATATCGAAGCTTGGTTGGAAGCTTACTCTACCTCACGGCTACAAGACCCGATCTTATGTTCGCCACAAGCTTATTATCAAGATTTATGAGCAAACCAAGTAAGGTTCACATGGGAACCGCAAAAAGAGTACTTCGATATCTCAAAGGTACTCTAGAGTTTGGAATATTTTACCAACCTTGCAACAATCCAAGATTGCTGGCCTACTCTGACAGTGATTGGGCAGGATCAGTAGATGACATGAAAAGTACTTCTGGCTATGCCTTTACTTTCGGCTCAAGGATGTTTTCATGGAACTCGAAGAAGCAAGATATTATAGCACGATCCACAGCAGAAGCCGAGTATGTTGCAGCTTCCGCAGCGGTCAATCAAGTAATATGGCTAAGGAAGATACTTGACGACCTAGGCTATAAGCAAGATGGAGCTACTAAAGTCATGGTGGATAACAAGTCAGCAATCGCCATTGCTAAAAATCCAGTTTGCTTCAGCAAGACAAAACATATGAAGGTAAGGTTCTATGCACTTCGTGATGCCGAGCAAGAAAAAGAAGTGGAACTTATCCATTGCCTATCCGAGTTCCAATTAGATGATATTTTAACCAAGGCTCTACCAACAACAAGGTTCGAGTTTTTAAGGATGAAACTTGGCGTCACTTCAAAAGTCTCAAGGAGGAGTGTTAAAATATGAGACTTTTCCGGAAAGTTCTAGAAGGTTCCGGTATGTTCTAGAAGGTTCCGGAATGTTCTAGAATAATGTAGAAACATCTAGAATGTGCTAGAATACTCATGTAGTTACTAGAATAGTCTAGAATACTCTAGAAGGGTCATGAATGTTCTAGAGAAATAGAACCTTCTAGAGATATCATGTATGTATAAAAGAAGTCTAGAGTCTTAGTATCTAGACAACTCTAGAATGTTCCATTTTAGAGTGTTATTAGGATGTAGAAGAAGGAGGAGGAGCCCTATAAATAGAGGACCTCCCCTCCCATTTTGTATCATCCAAGTGTAACCAAAATCACAAACAAATCAATAAAACAAACAAATACCTTCAACTAATCTTCAACTAAATAAACTAACAACTAACTTATCTCTACTCTACTTCTCCCTTTACTCCCCCATACACCAACAGGTACATTTAAAAAAAAAATTAAATTTTTAACTAAAACTTCAAAATTTTCATCCGCCAAGGGAGACGACCGCCCCTGCTAGGCCCCCCTAGATCCACCACTGTGTGTATGTATGTGTGGTAAATCAACATGTTATTCTAATTATACCAATGCTCAATCGTTACCCCTCTTAAAAGTATTGCAATGGACCCTTTGGCTTGCAAGAGAAGCGAAATTGCAATTTCAAGGAAATAATAATATACATAATTTAACAATTCACGTGTGAAAATCATATGAATTGCAATTCCCTGTGTTTTTTAAAGAGGTAGTCAAACCAGTTGTCGTAATCTTTTTATTTTATCATCAATTTTTAATTATTAGATTATGAAGACCAAACTAAAAAAGTTGACTCATCATATCCGATTATTTTAGTCGTTTCCTATAACAAAAACCGTCATCTACTTCATCACCTTTATCCTTACAACCCCATCTCAAATTGTGTTTTGAATTATTTGATACGGAGTAAATTTTCATGTTTCAAATTTTATTACAACCCCATCTCAGAAATTCTGGATCTGCGTGGCTCTATCATAAAGCAGGTATAGTTTATCAATTAACCATAGTTTTGATTGATGGACTAGGTTAATGATGACATGAAAACTGAATACAATGAAAAACACAAATTCTCATTTAACAAAGATCAAATATAGCAAATTACATGGTAAGTTGCATATAAAATGCCAAAAATATTGTCTTTATCTTTAATACTATCATATGATAGTATTTGACCCGTTTTAAGATTTAAGACGTATCCTCCGTTTTAAGCTAGACTTACTAAATGAGAAAAACGTACCTTTGAGGGGTACAAGGCCATCATGAATTAAACGTTGATACTGGGCATAACCCAAGAAAGCAGCAGCACTTCCAGTCCAAAAAAACACCAAAGGAATCCCCATATCAATAGACACTTGTAAACTAAAGCTCATTGAACAATCCGACAGTATGAAGCTGACACTGGAACAAGTCTGGTTAATGTTTTCAATAAGCTCCCTTAAGGGCTTATAACAGTGCTTATTAGTGGAGACAGTAAGGGAAGGGATGTCTTGTGTCTTATTGGGGTCGGAAGGCGGAAGGCCATCGGGGATGGAGACGAAGTGAAAGGAAGGAAGGCCGTCGAGAGCGTTGGGACCACGGGAATGAAGAAGGCGATGATGGTTGTGATGGGTGTTGACGAATGTTATGCGGACATTGAAGTGAGAATGGAGGAGTTTAGCAAGTGATAGCATTGGGGTGATGTGGCCTTGTGCTGGGTATGGGATGCATACTACATGTGGTGTTTTGGGATCTCTCATTCTTGTTAGTTACCTTCCTTCTTCCCTGCCACCTTTCACTTCACTAGTAGAATATGATAAATTTGGAAGCTATCAATATGTGTTTTTAGATATGATAAATTTGGAAAGTAATGGGTTATGTTAAAATGGAAAGAGGGAGGTGGAAAGTTGTATACCCTTGTTGCTTCAATTGGCTGCCTAGGTAGCACTAAAACGGACACGGACACGGACACGGACACGACACGGACACGTGATACGGCATCTCGTGAAATTTAGGACACGGGACACGGCATTTAAATTTAATAAAATATATATTTTATAGTTATAAATTACATACAATTTTATTTTTATATTAGTATTTGATATTAAATGTAAATAATTGAGTGTAATACTTGACTTTAACTATAATTTATTCGCATTTCCCACCAAAACTTATCTTTTAATCCATTTTCCCACCCAAACTCATCTTCTAATCAACCTTTTCTAATCTTTCAATCTCACATTTCTTGTTTAGAGGTGTCCGTGTGTCCGTGTGTCCGACACGGTGTCCGACACGGGACGGCTGGTTAGGAGAAGTGTCCGTGCTACCTAGTTGGCTGCTAGTCTCGTATGTGGGGTTTTAAGTGAGGTAAACCTTTTTACATGTGTAACAAGAAATTGATTTGACTACCAGAAATGAGCTAAAGAAAGGAAGTGAGATTATTTGTGTCTATAATATTAAATTAGAAGTAGACAATAATCTAATTGGATGATCAACGTATCTATTAAAAGCCTTATTACTATAAAAAGGTAAATAAATTAACGAGATACCAAACAATAAAACAAATAAACAAATGACCGCTACGAAAGGGAATAACTCTTAAGAGTATCATCGATAAACTGATCACTTGGATCAGTCGTTGGCGGGTTAAATGAGATTGGGTTGGGCTTTTGCGGAGTAAGCTTAAGTCCATGTTAGCTCATGTTTCTAATATTTTCTTTTTATTTTGTATCCCGATTCTACTTTGTCATAATCATGTTTATTGGAGTATTTGTCTGGCTGTCCGCAGGGTTGAGTCAGTATCGAGTAAAGGGTTATTAGAGTTGATCGGTTGATACCTTTTTCATTCGAGTCAAAATGAACTTGGGATGCGATATTTGTTATATAAGTAAGAGGTTTGATCATCAACCCTAAGATAGGACGAGGCTTGTGTGAAGTACTGTAAGTTCTCAAAGGCCTCATTCAAGCCCAGTGGGGAGGCTTGTATGATGTGCCATGCCGTACCCAATTAGAAAGGGGGAAGCGATTGTCGGCTGGCTAGGTGGCCCACAAAATCGCGTCGTCATTGAACATTGATGATAACACTAAATATTACCGACTAATATATTGCCCGTGCGCAGCACAAATTCTTAAAAAGTTGGCTAAATGTATGGTGAGTAAGGACATTTAGCCTTTCTTGTGTAAAAGGAATGTAGAAATTTTTAATGTTTTGTAATCTGATTAACAATTATTATTATTTCAACATGTGATTTTATTAGCTAAAAACTAAAGGACAATTGGATAACACTTTTATTTCCACTTTACATAGTAGTTTTGAGATATGTAATCAGTCAAACAAACAAAAATGACAATTCATTTGTATTTTAATTTACTTTATATTACATTCGTTTCATACAATATAAATGACTAATATATATGCGGTTTGCCCTTAGATTTCTTTGATCCCTTCTTTTTAAACCTCTCCTTCCCACATCAACCACGCGTTTGTTGTTCTCTGTTATTTTCAATGACTCTTGAAATGTTTCTGACAATTATTTGTAGTCGTGCTTTAATTTTTTTTGCATCAGCAAAATATTATTGTCTCTTATGATTATTATATTTAGACTCGGTATCCTTTGAAAGTTCCTCCTTGTGCCTCGCCTTTTCACCTAACATGAACCCTAACCGCACCGGATTTGAAGACCCAAATATGAGACTCGAAAACGGAATTAACCTGACTTTATTTATTAATTCAATCCGATGTTTATTATTGCAAACTGGCAGTTATCCTCAAATAACTTTAAAACAACATACCCCAAAAATGACATTAACCCGAAATATAAAGAACCCGACTCGAGCGGGTCTAACCCGAATTCTTGCAAACCCAAACAACCTGAACATGACTTGATTGACTTATTTGTCAGGTCTACTCACTTTACCATTCTTTTCTTGGTTGGGTAACTCTTATATAATGTTACCCTCTCCTCTAGGAGTTTGCATATTGCACCTTCTTGTGGCACCTTACCCTTTTGACATTAACCCCTTTGACCTGCAATGACTTTCGTTTACTCATTTTGATATTTTGTCAATAATCTTGGAAGTCTATCCCCAACACCTGCCAACCCAATTTATAAGTCTCATCCTAGTTTTTTTGGCACAAAATCAATTTAGTCGCCCCCTTGTGCGCAACTTCTGTTTTGATAGGTATTGCTTGGATTGCCCGTGGTCATTTTGGCCAGTGGTTAGAAGGATTAACTTTCAAATGTACCACCTTTACTATGACCATTTTATCATAAACTATGACCATCGTTATTAAACCGTCTTATATTATACATACCAATTTTATTACTATTTATAACATTTTAGACACGCTTATATGTATTACTCTTTTAGACACATTTACTTAGCCGCGAGATAACTAATGCACAAAAGTCTTGGTGCTTGCTTAATAGTAGTAACTATAAATAATAGCACACACTTTTGAAAGATTTAATATAATCTATGTATATGATAGTTAGTTAGAAAAAATGAACTTCCATAAGTGTACATATGTATATTGAAAAAAATATTTCTTCAAATTCAAAAAGAAAAATGGTAAACAATCAATTTTTTCTAAATCTAATAGAAAAATTGTAAATAATTAATAAAATATAACTATGCCCTATATATTCTGTCGTCGGCCAAACTCTTACCCTTGTACGTAAATGGTAGGATATATGAATGTTAAATCATGTAGGTTGAATTAAGACTTATCTACGAAAAGGCTACACATACACAATGTGTATGGAAAAGCCATACACAACCAATAAAAATGTGACATGTGGCCGACACAAATTAAGATCTATTGGTTATATTAGCGTTAAGTTAGTAATTTGACATATGTTGTTAATTATATTTATGGAATTATTTTTTTTCTATCTTTTATGTATTATATTAATGGAATTTTTTTTATTTGTTTGTACATTTCGTTTGATGGCATTATTACTATTATTATTATTAATTTTTTTTCCGAGATTTATATGCTTAAATTGATGTTAATGTTATACAGATTAACAGACTAATTTTTCAATATAACTTTCCTAAAATAAAGCTAACAATATATATTAAAGGGAAATTTTAAAATTTTAAACGGAAATTTTAATAGAGGAAGTTTTTATTTGTTTAATTACGGTTTTATATCTCATTATGAAAAAAATATGAAAAATGCAGTTTTGTTTAAGAAATGTAAAATAATTATAATTAAAAAATTTAATTAGTGTTTTATTTTAATTGATTAATCCAAAATTAAATATTTTAAAAAAAAACAAACAAAAATAGGATGGAAATAAAAAAAATTGCTTTATATAAAGATTAACCAAGTTCAATGAAAATAGTATTATCATCAAATAATATTTTTATAAATTAAAAATATTTAACAAATATGATGAAAAAATTGATTTTTAATTAAATCTGAATAAATGCGATTTAAGTTACAGTAAAAATTTGACTCAGAGTAATCAAATTACTTAAGGTTTATTTTAATGAATTAATCCGAAGTTTTAAAAATTAATAATAATAATAACCATAAATCTAATCCTATAAAACAAAAAAAATAAAAAAAATTCCATCAATATAATCTATAAAACGAAACAAAAAAAAATCCATAAATATAGTTAAAAATTTAACTTGTGTTTGACATGTGTCACGCGATTATTGGTTAAAAAAATCCATAAATATAGTTAAAAAGTTAAAAAATTTCATAAATATAATGTATAAAAAGAAAAAAATTATTAACATAACCCTAAACTAACTAAAAGGGGCTGACTTGTGTTTGACATGTGTCACACTATTATTGGTTGTGTATGGAATTTTTCATTCACATTGTGTATGTATCATCTTCCGCTTATCTATCTGGCTTAGGATAAAGTTGTGGCATTAGGTTATTATGTTTATACTTCATTAATTAGGACATATGTTATTTGTTAAGTAGGAGTCCATCTCTTATCTATTTAGTGAAACTAAGAAAAAGACGCAGGAAGATATTATTATTTTATTATCTAAAACATAAAACATATTTGTATAAAGAATATCTTGTCCAAATTTCACGCACAAATAAGATTATACCTCAAGTTGTATAATAGCATTATACAACCAATATATATATCTAATCGAGCTTATGCGCATGTATTTTTCCAGGGCTTGCTTAAAGTTAAGTTTTTTTAAATGTGCTCATAATCTTTAGATATTTAAAAGTAGTGACTATTATTTAAGATGGTCTCATACCATAAGACGATCCATTATATAAAAAAGTAACTCGTTTAATAGCATAATGAATCATTATTTAATTTTTTATTAAAATAGACTCTCTCATGTGTATTATCGTTCACTACATGTTGTGCTACTACTCTCGCGTTGTACGACTCTTGGCCCTTGTGAATCACTTGTAACATCAAACAAAAGATTAAGATAGAATGAATATGTGTTAATGTGTTAACTTTATAAGGAGTATTTCAACCAGAATTAAAAAAATGATTAGGACGGAGAGATTAATAATTATTTTTAATCAGGCAAACATGTAAATATTAATGTAAATTTATGAAAATAATAGGTAATGCAAATTTATGAAAATAATAATACTGAAGCGTGAGAGTATTGATTGTATAGAACATAAAACAATAGATAAAATCTGTTAAGTACTGCTCATGCATACATGAAGATACCTATCCAATATCCATATATATAAGTAGTAAATTTACGTTTTTGTATGATTGTCATATACTACTACTATTAATACTAGTATAGATCCCGTGTTAGAGCACGATATTTTTAAGATTCTACATTTATATAGAGCGTTTAAATTATTGGCATACAATAATTGTAGTTTTATTTTTATAATATACTAAATATAATATTAGTAAGAGGTATAAAAGTAAAGTTATAACATACTAATATATATCTTTATAATATTTTTTTCAATTATTTTCAAGTGTGCGATAAAGATATTGTGATGGAAATTTGGTGATAGCAAAAAGAATTAATTACACATAATTATAATTATAATATTTAAGATAAGATATGTGTAATTGAGTATGGAAAATTATGATTCTTATATGAAATGTAAAAATTTGATTCTTATGTAGTTGAATATGGGAAATCCTTATTTTCAGCAAAGATAATTACAAAAGAAATTGAGCATTGATTGAGTGTGGGCCCAACTGAAATATGCACAATATTTTTTAGGAAGCAATTTGAGCGGGAAAATCTTGAGAGCTCTTAATCTTTTAGTTATAGGGGGATTATAAATAAGAATCCTATATGGGAATCTCTATGTTTTTAGCTATGAATTTCAATAATCCGTAAAACTTCTTCTAATAATAACTTTTATCTTTTTCTTTTGTTATTTATTTAATATTCAAATTTGAAGAGGAAATTGCAAAGGTAGTTTGCAAAAGTTATAGACTTTAATATCGCTCGAAAAAAAGCTTCCTTTATTAATAGGATTAATAATTAATTAATTAATTGAGAGGAATACTCTAAATTGTGAGAGTGCTGCTCAAAATACTCTAAACGTTGTTTTAACTAACAATAAAATCAACTATTACCGGCCTTAACTTTTATTATAAATTTATAACATGTGACCGGCTACCTGCTAAGCGGGTGAATAAATATGTAACTCTTCCTTAACTCCGGAGTATTTTTGTTTTTGTTTTCTTTTCTAAGTTAACTCTTCACCTAATCACCGTTAAAACTCACTCTTCTCCATCACACAAGAAATCCATTCTTAATTTTTATCATCTGCAGGTTATAAAATCCCCAATTTTGTTTTCATCTCACTTTCTCCTTTACTCAGTAGTCAGTACCAGATCTGTCCATCACTCTTTGTTTTTATGAGTATATGTTTCTTTCAGTTCCTTCATTTTTTTTCTTCTATTTATTACGTTTATTCTCTACTTCTCTCTTGTAGAATTTGTTCAAATCACCATTATTGTTCAAGCAAAACAATCCTACGAAAATTGAAATTGGCTTGTGTTAGTTCATAGTAGAAAATCTGGTGAACGGAGATTTCCAATCCAAACTGAAGCTACCAGGGATGTGGGGAGTATCAAGGCCGAGCAGCCTTCATGGTCCAGCTTCCGAGAAATATATGTAATAGTAGTAAGTAATAATAATGGAGATGTGCTGACTAATAATAAATGAAGAAGATGAAGAATGGACAAGTGGAAATCAGGGGTAAAGGAAGGAGATGAAGACTAATGGGGGAAGGAGATGATGCATGCCCAAAAGATGATTTTCCTTGCTCATGATTGATGCGACGACTGGACACGAAGCTCTTTTGTTTATGTATTGCACGGCAAGATATAACCAAATACTCATGGCGCCTGAAGATCAAGAAGCGACTGCGTTCCGTACTCCCACGGGGATATTTTGCTACAAAGTTATGCCGTTTGGTCTCATGCGGGAGCGACATACCAACGTGCAATGCAGAAAATATTTGATGACATGTTGCACAAATCAATTGAGTGCTATGTTGATGATGTTGTCGTCAAGTCCAAGAAAAGGGAAGACCATATCAACGACCTTCGTACTGTCTTCGAAAGATTGTGAAAATGCCAACTCAAGATGAATCCACTCAAGTGTGCTTTTGGCGTTACCTCTGAAAAGTTCCTCGGATTTGTGGTGCGGCATAGAGGAATTGAAGTCTATCAATCAAAAATAAAGGAAATTCAAGAAATGCCAGAGCCTAAGAATTTGAAGGAGCTGCGTGGTCTACAAGGTTGATTGGCTTACATTCGCAGGTTCATCTCTAACCTAGCAGGGCGTTGCCAGCCGTTCAGTCATCTTATGAAAAAGGATGCTATATTCCAATGGGATGATAAATGTCACAATGCCTTTCAGAGCATAAAAATGTACTTGTCATTTGCGCCTGTGTTGGGGGCACTAGTTTCGGGAAAGCCTCTTATCCTTTATATCGCTGCACAAGAACGTTCGTTGAGGACATTGTGTGCTCAAGAGAATGAAGATAATAAGGAGAGGGCTCTCTATTATCTAAGTCGAACTCTGGTGGTAGCTGAATTAAACTATTCTCCAATTGAGAAGATTTGCTTAGCTTTGGTCTTTGCAATTCAAAAAATTGAGAGACTATATGCAAGCACACACTGTCCATGTAATGTCAAAAAATGATCCTATCAAGTATATACTCTCAAGGCCAGTCTTGTCTGGTCATCTGGCAAAGTGGGCGGTTTTACTCAAGCAGTATAATCTAGTCCATGTGCCTCAAAAAGCAATCAAAGGGCAAGCTTTAGCTGATTTCCTTGCTGATCATCCAGTCCCCGCGAAATGGGAAATTCAGGATGACCTTCCTGGTGAAGAGATATTCTACGTGGATGTACTTCCTCCATGGCAAATGTACTTCGACGGTGCAACAAGACGTGATGGATCAGGAGCCGGTGTCGTATTCTTATTTCCAGAAAGTCATGTGTTGCCCTACTCATTTGTGCTAACTCAACTATGTTCGAACAATGTCGCCGAGTACCAAGCTCTAATCCTAGGACTTCAAATGGCAATCGAAATAGGGATCAAGGATTTAGACATCTATGGCGATTCCTTGTTGGTGGTGAATCAAGTCCTTGATGATTATGAGGTGAAGAAAGATGATCGTATCCCTTACCACCAATATGGAAAACAATTGCTTAACAAGTTTGACAGTGTTCATATCGGCCATGTACTTAGGAGTGCCAATAAGTTGGCTGACGCGCTTGCTAATCTTGCAGCCACTTTGGCACTCGGGGCAGAACAAGTCACATCGATCCTAGTTTGTAACCGATGGGTGGATCGCCACTAGAAGATGAAGAGATTGCAGAGTCATCTAACGTGATCAGCGTTTACCAAGTTGACAGTGATGATTGACGACAACCTATCATCGATTTCTTGGAACATCAAAAGCTTCCTGATGACCTTAAACACAAAGTAGAGATACATCGTCGTGCTACAAGGTTCATATATTATAAGGGAACACTTTACAGGCGCTATTTTCTTGGGCAATGGCTAAGGTGTCTTGGTGAAACTGAAGCTTCTCAAGCCATGTACAAAGCTCATTCAGGTGTTTGTGGCGCTCATCAATCTGGTCCAAAGCTCCATGATCGTGTGAAAAGAATGGGATATTATTGGCCAACCATGGTGCAAGATTGCATGGACTTTGCGAAGAAGTGTGATGCTTGTCAGTTCAATGCAAATTTTATACATCAACCTCCAAAACCTTTGCATCCCACCATTTCATCGTGGCCATTCGAAGCATGGGGACTCGATGTCGTGGGACCTATAACTCCAAAAGCATCAAACGGGCACGAATACATTCTAGCTGCAACAGATTACTTCTCGAAGTGAGCAGAAGCTATCACTGTGCGTGAGGTCAAGAAAGAAATTGTTATTGATTTTATTCGGACTCAAATCATATATCGGTATGGTGTACCACAACGCATCATAACTGATAATGGCAAGCCGTTCTTCAACAAGTTAATGACTGCCCAGGGTGAGAAGTTCAAGTTCAAGCAATATAAGTCTTCCATGTACAATGCCCCTGCAAATGGTTTGGCTGAAACTTTTAACAAGACACTTTGTAACTTGCTGAGGAAAGTGGTGGCGAAGTCAAAGCGTGACTGGCATGAACGAATTGGTGAAACTTTGTGGGCATACTGGACTACATATAAGACGCCTACTCAAGCGACCCCGTATGCGTTGGTGTATGGAGTTGAAGCTGTGTTGCCCTTGGAGCTCCGAATCACATCTTTGCGAGTCGCTATTCAAGAAGAACATACAAATGATGGAAATGATAAGCTGCGCCTCGCCGAATTGGAGGCTCTTGATGAAAAAAGATTGCAAGCTCAGCAGAAGCACGTTTGTCACGCGCATTAAACAAAAAGGTGCACCCTCGATCTTTTCAATTAGGGGACTTGGTGCCCGCGGTTAGAAGGCCAATCGTTACTTCTCACAAGCCCAGAGGCAAGTTCACTTCTAAGTGGGATGGGCCATAAGTTGTGCAGGAAGTATACACAAATGGAGCTTATAAGATTGTTGATGAGGACGGCGTTCGAGTTGGACCAATCAATGGAAAATTCTTGAAGCGCTACTACTCGTGAAGCATTGAACAAAAGCTCCTAAGCAAGAGCTTAAACCGCATACCTAAGCTCCTACGTAAGAGTCTAAACTGCATATCCAAAATAAAATTAAACAAAAAAACAAAAAAAAAAAAAAAAAAAAAAAAGCAAACCAAAAAAAAAAAACCAAAAAAATCTTCTCTAAACTACGTAGGCTTGATCTTGTAAGGTGCTACTTTAGTGCTTTGAGGGTACGTAGGCAACTTGAGTAAATCATTTACTTAGGTGCAGACACATCTTCAAACAAAAAACATTCTTCAATGAACTACGTTGGCTTGATCTTGCAGGTTGTCAGGCAGTTTGAGCAAACACTTTGTTCAAGTGCAGCCACATCTTCAAACAAAAAAATCTTGAACGAACTACGTTGACTTGATCTTGCAGGTTGTCACCATTGTCAACTTCACGAGTACGTAGGCAGTTTGAGCAAATACTTTGTTCAAGTGCAGCCACACCAAAAGATCCAAATCTTCCTAAATCGCTCCTGGCCCGCAAGAGCTTAAACTGTGCACGGCTAAATAAACTTCAAATCAATCAATATTTACGAGCAAGGTCAGTCTTGATCAATGATGAATTTTGCCTCAAGGAAAAGAGATGCCCTCGTATCTTTCAGATCTTTAAGTTCTTCTCCTTCCTCCAGAAAAAATGTAGACCATGATGACCAACTTCTAGCTGAAGGTGATTCTCTACTTGTCCATGATAGTTAACCTTGGTCCAATGGATATCGATCGTGTTCTTCAAGCTCTCCATGTCCTTGAAGCTCTACTCGGTCATCACACTCCGTCCTCCATATAGAAATATACAGTCTTGAAAGAGCCTCGGAAAATCCATGTTGCATGCGGGCGTTGTGACGAAGTAGCATAGTGTGTGACACCGAGAGCAGCTTGTAATCCTCATGCGTTCAACGGGTTCAATGCATTGCATCATGATTGAAAGGACATTGAAACGATCTAACTCTGATCTCTCGCAGCTCCTCGCGGTCGACAAGTCGGGTATATTGCATAACAACCCCGAAGGGAGTCGAAATGATCCAACTTGGAGTACATCCAAGTCTTCGTGCAGTGTGATAACTGCTAAGTGAAATGAGCCAACTTACGGTGACTTGAAATATCCTAGCGGTCCATGTCCAGGTATCGAAATGATCTCCGGGGTGCCTCAAATACTCAAGCGCTCAACGGGACATGTTGCTTGCTTCATATCTTGAAAGAAAACCGAACTGAACGAACCCGGAATGGCTTGAAATCCTTCTGCGCTCGACGATACAAGTGCGCCCCTTAATGAGAATTCCAAGCCAGCCATCAAGCCACGGTTGTCTTATAAAATATCTACGTAATCTGACTCGAGCTTCCTCACGGTTTCCAATGGCTTGCACAATTGACTCCAAAGAGCATCGAAACGATATGATCTGGACTTCCTTGGAATCTCCAGCGGGCAACATGACAAGTTCTTTGAATGAAAACTCCAAAGCTATCTAGCTCGGTCTTTCTTGCAATCTCGAGCGGGCAACGGGACAAGTTCTTTGAATGGAAACTCCAAAGTTATCTAACTTGAACTTCCTTAGTTTCCACATCTGACGGGTGATGTTCTTTGCTTGGCAACTCCAAATGAGCATCAAAGCTATCTTACTCGGACTTTCTCGTGATCTCTAGCGGTCGACATGACGAATTCTTTGCATGTCACCTCCAGCTGCATCAAAGTCATCTTACTCTGAACTTCTTTACGATCTCTATGGTCTCCGATCCATTGCATGCTAATTCACGGGCCCATAGTCAATCCAAGCTGTCTTGATTGTAACTGTGTGGTTTAACACACAAACAACCAACTGAGTGCATTCAAGGGTGACATAAAAAAATATACTTACTGAAGTAAGTTCAAGCTGGAAGAGAATAAGAACCGAAAAAGGAAAAACGTTAGGAGGCAAGGACAAGAATGAGTAGATGGCAAATATCTAATACTCCCTCCTATTCATGGTATTCTTCCCTATTTTCTTTTTCGGTTATTCATGTTTCTTCCCTATTTCCTTTTTTGGATGTGGGGTATTTGATGAGCGATTTGTCGCGTACCGCTCAAGCAAAACAATTTATAAATCCCAACTAATGCGATAGCGGAAGTCGGGGTCGAACCACAAGGATGGAGAGGGTCAACTACAAGTTTGCATGAATCCTATTCTAGCCTAATAAGAGATTGGTTGGAAGATTAACTAAAAACTAGGAAAAACAAGTAATCGTTAAGTAATAAAGATGAAAACAATTAAGGGAAAGACTAAGGTGAAGGGTTCACCTTAGGGGGATTAATGGGTTAGTCGGGTAGTTAGCAAATGGGTAAGTAATTCGAGTAAAATCAATTGCTAATGTCTCAACAATCGATAATCATCAACAAAGCCATCGCATTTGTCTCAAATCACCCATATAAACACTTAGTCTAATCGTCTCTACCACCGTCGCTTAAGAGAAAATCAAACCATGCTTGATAAAATGGCAACTTTCGTTCACACGTTTCATCAAACACTTAGTGCGCATATGGGTAATACCCAAATAATTACCACGAATCTACTAATTACCCAACTAATTAACCCACATAATCCTCCCTTAGGCTCCCCCTAAACCCTAGAAGGGAATCTACTCACTCATTCTAAGGGAAATCAAACAAGTAAAGGGAAGGAGGAGTTCAATAAACATTATGCTATGAGATGAATAATAATAACAATCAAAAGATGAACAATAAACTAGAAATGTAATTAAATTGCATAAATAACAAAAAGATGAGAAATTTAATACCAACAAGTTTGTATTAGTGAAGAGGGAGAATGTCTTCAACCCAAAATCCTCAATACAAACTCCAAACTATGATAATTCTAATAACAAAGACTAGATCTCACAACTTGAAATGAGAAACTAAGCTTGATTAGGGAATGATTAGGAGAGTAATTAGGACTAATTTAGGTTACAAATTATCTAGGGTTTTGTGCTAAGAGAAATGTAAAAACTGCTTATAAAACATTAGGGGAAGGGTATATATAGGTCTCTCGAAATTAAGGAAGAAATTAGAAGAGAGGGCGAATTTTCAGTCTTGTGTTCCTGGCCGGTCGACCGACCGCCGGTCGTCTGGCCGGCCCGGAGCACATCAGTAACTTCAGAAACCTCGTCTTCAAATTCTTCAAAAATCTTCTAAGTATGGAGAATGGGGTCTCGGCCGGTCGACCGGCCGCCGGTCCCCCACCGGCCTGGAGCACCATTTCTTCTCTTTCTCAACTTTTTCAGAGGTGGGGTTGAGGTCTAGGCCGGTGGACCGGCCGCCGGTCAGATGACCGGCCTGCACCACCTGATGACCCATTTCTTCACTTCTTCACCTCATCTTCGAATCCCGACTCATGCAAGACCTTTATGCTCCGATTTCTTCATTTCCGCCTTAATTCCTACAAATTAAGATCGACATTCATAGCACGGGAAATCAGGAAGCAAATGCAATCAAGGGCACGCAAATCCGTGTAAACGGACCAAAATGGGGACGAAAATGAGGGGAAAAATGTGACTAATTAAATGCTTATCAGTAGTGTGTTTTGTGTGGTCTAAATTCATTTGTGTGGGGTAGTGTGTTTTGTGTGGTTAAAATTCATTTCCTTAATCTAAGAGCCAAAATGAAAGGGGAAGAATACATTGAATAGGAGGGAGTATTCCCTAGAGAAGACAAATGAAATGAAATGAAGACAAAGGAAAAAAAAATATCATTCCTTCTCTCACTATTCTGTATTTTTAATTCCATCTCTCCCTACACCAATGAAATGAGGTTCCCACCAGCATCAACTAGTCTTACTGTTTCCATCGCTGTATTCACGAATCACCATTGCCAAAGCTCCTGCATTACATGTCAATCGTCAGACTTCTTTAGGGATTAATGCTACTTGAAAAATGGTGGGTTCGGCCGTGTACCTCGCCACATTTATTCTCGCTATCTTTCATTCGCTACGATCATGATCTCGGTCTATTATCTGGTCACTAGCTTCTTAGAAGAAACAGCGGTCAGTTTCTTTTTTACGAAAGGGTAAATTCAAAAGGATCTCAGTCGAAGATGGTGTTGTATACTGAGATGAAATTAATAAGATGGTGTTGTATACGAAAGGGTGATTAGGCATAATTGTAAGCAAATTATGATATGCCTACTGATCGCTAATAACCTTCTACCAACCTGTTCGGGAATGGAGACATCAAGTTATTAGGAAGAGACGGTAAGCATCTAAACAAACAAAAAGAAAAGGAAGTTTCCGAAGCATACCTTCTTTCGAATATACGGATTGCAGTAGAGGCTGTATAGCAACTTGTGAGTATCAGGGCGGTTCTTCGATTATCTTTTTAAGCGGAGCAACGTGAAGGTTGAAGAGCTTTTATGGATTTATAATTTTATATATATATACGGAGAAAGGCATTGAAATCTTAAGTCATAAATGTCATAGATATTGGTTATATTGCTACTACGTGTGCTCTAGACTTTGAATATTAGTAACGTATGGGTTGGAGCGTTTTACTTGGGTACAACTATAATGACTGTTGACCGAGTCAATTGTTTTAATAATAATTGCAATCTTTGAACGAAGGAGCAAGTTGACACTTCACAACAAGCTACTCCGTAATAGCCAGTCTCATCAAATAGTCCAGCAAACAAAATTTACATGAGTACTCTGATGATAAGTTAAGTACTCATCGACTCCAAGTCAGACAAAAATTACATCGTCACTCTTTTAACAAGCTAAACACTTGTGGACCATCCAAGTCAAGATACAAGGGGGGCAAGATAAAAAATTATTTGACTACTCTTACGATAAGTAAAGGTACTCATGGACTTCCAAGTCATAAAAAACATAAGTGCTCCTACGGCAAGTTAAGTGCTCAAGGACTTCCAAGTCAAACAAAAAAGAAAGATCGAGACCCACCACGTCAATACACCCCCAAACAGTACACGTGACAAGGTCACGAGGGGCCAATTTATAGGCACGGAAAATTTATTAAAATGCCGAAAATAAATTAAAATGAATTATTTTAAGTTAATATTAAATTTTAACTTAATTTAATTATATTTGTCCCGCTTAATGGATCCGGAGCGATCCATATTGCAAATTAGGTTATTTGGGGTCCTAAAGCTCACAAAAGAGTCAATTGAGCCCAATGAGGAGACAAGCTCACAAAAGGGTCAATTAGACCCAAAAGAGAAGTCAAGCTCACAAAAGACGGTAAGCATCTAAACAAAGAAAAAGAAAAGGAAGTTTCCGAAGCATACCTTCTTTCGAATACACGGATTGCAGTAGAGGCTGTATAGCAACTTGTTAGTATCAGGGCGGTTCTTCGATTATCTTTTTAAGCGGAGCAACGTGAAGGTTGAAGAGCTTTTATGGATTTATAATTTTATATATATACGGAGAAAGGCAATGAAATCTTAAGTCATAAATGTCATAGATATTGGTTATATTGCTACTGCGTGTGCTCTAGACTTTGAATATTAGTAACGTATGGGTTGGAGGTAGAGGTGGCAATCGGGTCAATCAGGTCGGTTACGGGTCGGGTTCAGTCAGTTCGGGTCATGTCGGGCTCGGGTTTGGTCGGGTCAAGTTGCTTATTCAGATCGAGTCGGGTTCGGGATGGGTCACTTACGGGTCAGGTTAATCGGGTCAATAAATACAACAGGTCGGTTCAGTTTCAGATCGGTTGACCAATGAGTCGGGATATATCAGGTCAATATGCTTGATCAGGTCGAGACCGGTTTGGTTTCGGGTTACTGATGGGTCGAGTATTTTATATTGTCGTCTTAAATTTGAAAATTAATCGGGTCAATGGTCGGGTCGTTATGTTAAAAGATCACTTTTGAACTTATGAATTATAATATTGGATTTGAGGAACTCGATACAAAAGATATTTGTAAAATATAAGAGTATAACACTATAAAAGTTAATGATTGTATTATTTCAATGAACACTTATGTTGTTCGACCTCGGTTATAAGTATATGACATGAGTGTCTATCCAGTGTCGGATTCGCCTATATTATGGACAAAAAATAATGTTTTTGGTCTAAATTATTCAGTTGTTTATGTAGTTCATAGTTTTGAACATTTGACACATGAAGTATGGGAAAGAACTAAATGAATTACCTATGAAATAGATTTTATTTATTATCTTGGCAGTGATCCTACGTATTTAATTTTGAATATGCTCTATTAGAATGGTGTATTTGATGTAACACCCGGAAATGTACCCTATTTTTCTAGTAGAAATATTTTACGAAATCTTTTCAGCAAATTTAAGTTTTAATTTAGAATATAAAGTTTCGAGTCGAATTTAGAATTTCCGAGTTCGTATTTGGAATTTCCGCGAGATTCCATGAGAATCCCGTCTTAAGGCGAGTTTGACTTTTCTGACTTTTAAGTCGTCTTTGACTTTTCTTGACTTTTACGTCGTCTTTGACTTTTCTTGACTTTTGAGCCGTCTTTGACTTTCGTTGACTTTTCCGACTCACCTTACATATACTCCCTCAAACCCTAAACCTAATTCATTTCCTCACAATTCATTTCCTTCTTCTTCCTCACCATAAACACCAAAAACCTTGCCTCCATTTTCATCCAACATTAGATTCGTCATAGTTCGTTCATTTCTCGCTCAAATTCGCGTAAGTTCGTCTCTTTCTTCTCCT
>JAIUZE010023394.1:0-19331 GCA_022085475.1 Heliosperma pusillum
CGTTTCATTTACCGTGAGTTGTCGTCTTGTGGCGTTCTTGAATGCGTGATTTCATGATATTGTTCATGGTCATTGCATGATTGGACACCGTCATGTCTTGGTTCGTGAATGGATGATAATATGTTGGATTTATGTGATCATCGCATGACTTGACTGGTTTGTCTGTCGAGTCTCAATCTTATCAATCTTATACCGCTAACGGTGAGATGAAGCCCTAGTGAGCGTATTCGATTGCCTAAGAGTGTCTTTCCCGAGTCTTTGAATAACATGATGAATTCGGATTTGTGCCTCTTATGTGCTTATCATTATATCTCGTATTGCCTATCTATTTTTATCGTAACTCACATGGATATCTATATATGCCTGACTTTACTTTCGTATTTCCTTATATGTACGTTTGACGTGATATGGCTGGGAGAACCCGGAGTTACTCCCCACTGACTGTGGCATTCATGTTTTTCATGGATGAACAGGTTGCTTGCTATGGATGACTTTTTGGATACGATATTTTGGGGTTCGGGTGTGAGCTAGCGGGCGTTGTCCCTGGAAGTTCACCTCTAGACGATAGTAGCTAGTTTTGGTTAAACACTTGTTCTTTGCTAACATTTTAAGAGGCCCCGTCTCTTTATTGTATATTCCGTACTTAGTTTGTAATAGTTTGACACTCCTCGTTTTATTTAACTTGCATGTATAAAAGTTTTTAAAAACTACCTATTTCCGCATTATAATTCACATGCTTGTTTGATTTATTATTCCGCATTCGCGAGGGTTGTCACAGTTTTTGTGTTCGGGTCTAAGCTAGCGAGCGTTGTACTTGACGATTCACCCATATACTTTAGTTCGTTCGGCATATAAAAAGTTTCAAAAATATCGTTTATTTTCTGCTATATAAATTGCATGCTTGTTATGTTTTATTTCTGCTATCGCGAGGGTTGTCACAAAGTTCTTTTGTTAAAGAGTTTAAAAGCTTTACTATGATTAGAATAACCAACAAACACAGCTTCATCACTTCGTAGATCAAATTTGCTTAAATTACTTTTTCCATTATTATGGACAAAACATTTACTACCGAAGTAACGAAGTTGAGTTATATTGGGTTTTCTCCCTCTCAAAAGTTCATAGGGAGTCTTTTTTAGAATTGGTCTAATCATAGCTCTATTGTGCACATAGCATGCAGTACTAATGGCTTCGGCCCTAAAGTTCTTAGGAAGGCCACTACACAAAAGCATAGTGCGCCATGTCCTCTAGTGTTCTATTCATACGTTCCACGACACCGTATTGTTGTGGGGTTCGTGGTGCAGAAAAGTTATGTCCTACACCATTCTCCCTACAATATTATATAAAAGCTTGATTATCAAATTCGGTGCCATGATCTATACAAATGGAAACTAACTTCTTATCATACTTGTTTTGGACAAGCTTCATTAATACTACAAACGTATCGAAAGTTTCATCTTTACTATATAGAAAGATAGGTCATACATACCTTGAATAGTCGTCGACTAGGAAGAATACGTACCTTGATCCACCATGGCTTCTGACTTTCATAGGTCCACACAAATCCATGTGTACACCCTCAAGTGGACGTTTAGTACTTACTACTCATTTTGGTTTGAATGAAGATCTAACTTGTTTACATCGGGCACATGAGTAACACATCTTTTCTTGTTCGAATTTGATTGAGGGTAAACCCTCAACTAAATCCCACAATTTGAGTTTCTTTCAAGTTGTTGGACTGATGTGTGCAAACCTCTTATGCAACAAGCATGAATCATCTACAGTGGCTTTCATTAGGGCTGAGCAAAAATATACGATACGGTTTTAATATATGGATATGATACGTTATACGGTATTAATTACACGGATTTTCGGGTACACGATACAAATTTCCGGGTACACGATACAGTTTTTAAAAAAACCGTACCGGGTCGGGGTCGGGGAACATCAAAATCGGGTTTATTGTTTTGGCCCGGTTTAATTAAAAATAACAAAAAAAAAAAAGTTAAATGTAAATTTTGTTTTTTCTGTTTTGACTATATGGGTGAAATTTTGAGCACCAATCATTTTATGTGAAACTTGTAATATACACAACTCACTATATCAGTGACAAATTTATGTGTGAAATTTTGCAAATTTGTATTTTGATATTTTACCTGCTGACTTTGCAAGTAATTGTGTTTTGAAATAATGATCATAGTGCATTATATAAGCATTTTATTTATTGGTCATTACTAATGTTGTGGACTCGATTTTCCAGGTTTGAGCATTATCAATTAAACCGGATCTGGGTATACGGTTTTCGGGTACCCGATTTAACCGGGTATACGAAAACCGGGTACCCGGTTAAACCGGGTCGGATCCGGGTTCTAATTTTTGTCCTTCCAAAAACCGGGTACCCGATACTGGTTACGTCATGTTCTTTGACAAAATCAGTTTGATTTTTGTTGTCATTGACATATTTGGCACAATTTTCTTTAACATGACCATTGTGACCACAATAATTGCAAATCAGATATTCTGAAAGATTGACGTATTTCCTTCTTCTGAAATCACGGTCAGAAGGAGTGGATTTGCACTTATCATGGTTCTTCGACTATAACTTTCATGTCCTAGACCCATCTTCATGTTATTGTTAGACTGTTTGGTAAGGAAGTTTAAGACTTTCTGATTTCCTTCCCATTTATCATGAACTTTTCGTGCATGTAGGAGCAACTCCTTCAAAGACTGAATTTCTTTTTCACATAACGAATGGTCTAGATTCGAGTCTTTGGAGGGATTGTTCTTTTTAAAGTTTTCACGAAAATCATTAAAACGTTTGTTCAAGATAAATTTCTCCTCATTATGTTTATCATTGGCTTGGGAGAATTCAGCCTCTATATCTTTAAACTGCTGAGAAAGAAAAGAGTTTTATTTCTTGTAATCAATGATAGCAAATTCTTTTTCCTTAGCTTTAGATTTTAAAAGCTCATTGACTTTCTTCAATTCTAAAGTTATAGCTTCATTAGCTATAACTTTGGCTTGAAGATGCTTAATGTTGAGCTTTAACTCTGAGATTATAGCTTCATTAGCTATAACTTTAGACTCAAGAGCTTCTTTCTCAACATTTGTCATGTCTGAAGTTATAGCTGAAGTGGCCATAACTTTAGCTTTGAGCTTTTTAGCTTTGGACTTCAGAAGTTGGTTTTCCTCAGCAATGTCAAGAATTTGTTTCTTAAGATCTTTTAATTCAAGACTCTGTTTATGACAATGATCTAAGGTTTCTTCAAAATACTTAATTAAAGACTTCTAAGACGATTTCTTAACTTGCTTTTTAAGTTCAAGATGACTAACCTCTTCATCATCATCTGAATCTGGTTCTAAATCTGAATTGCCGACAACGCACATCTCAGATTCACTCTCGTTGTCACTGTCAGAAATTAGGTCAAGAGTGAAGTTGCTCAAACATAGGCTGGCGACTTCTTCTTCCTCTTACTCGTCGTCTTCTGTGTCGAGATCTCCCCAGCAATAAGCCATCATGACTTGTTTGAGTTCCTTCTTGATTTCGTCTTGTTGATTTTTGTCTTTGATTTTCTTCCAGGTAGGGCAATCCTTAATCATATGACCATTATCCCCACACTTGAAGCAACCACGACTTGAGAGAGACCTTTTTGACTCGATTGGCTTCTTATAAGATTTTTTAGTGTTATTGTTAAACGTTTTTCCTTGGTTTTGATTAAAGAATTTTTTCTTAAAATGGCTAGCAAATAACACTGTTTCATCTTCAAGATCCGAATCTTGTTTTTAACTAGACTCGGCTTGTAAAGCCACTTTCTTACTATTGCTATCATTTGTCTCATCCTCATCAAGAGTAATCTCGTGAGCCATTAGGGTTCCGAGTAGCTCGTTATAGGATAGGTTAGATAGATCTTTACATTCCTGAATTACCGTCACCTTAGGTCTCCATCGTCTAGATAGACTTCTAAGGATCTTTCTAGCAATTTCCTTGAAGGCAATAGTTTTTCCAAGATTTTTCAATTCATTGATGATACTAGAGAAGCGTGTGGACATGCTATCAAGCGATTCATTTTGCTCGATAGAGAACAATTCGTATTTTCGCATTAACAATGCAATACGTTGCTTTTTGACAACAGTTGTTCCCTCATTGGCTAACTCTAGACCATCCCATATATCCTTGGCAGTTGAGCTAAATGAGAAACGGTCAAACTCAGTAGAAATCATGCCGTTTTACAACAGAATGATAGCTTTTGAATTTTTCTCAGCTTTCTTATAATCTGCCTCAACATAGTCATCTTCTTTCTTTTAGGTGGAAGTGTCAGTAATAGATCCAAGCATGATCTTCTTAGGGCCATTCTTAATGATTAGCCAACACTCCCAGTCGTTACCCTTTATGTAATGGGTCATCATATTTTTCCAAAAACTATAGTTCTTCCCATTGAATACGAGACACTTTAAGTGTTTGGAATTCATTAAAATAAAATTAAATGCAGCGGGAAAAAATAAATAAAAAGATAAAAGCGGATCAGACTCCTTGTTGTAAGGTAATCAAGAGCACGAGACTCTTATACTAATTGTAGTGTCTATTGATCGAATACGAAAGATTGGGGGGGGGGGGGTGAATTGAGTATTAAAAACTTGCCCCACTTTTTCGATTTATATGATATGTAATTAATTATTTGATTATATGGATTAAAATCAACTAATTAATTAATCAGAGTAATATGTAAATAACGATATAACGAAAATAAGAGAGAGCCAGACACACGTGATTTTTGAAGTGGTTCAGTTTCACAAATCGAAACCTACGTTCACTATTCTCGATTAATAATTTTTAGTACCTTTCTCCGGATTACAAAAATTATCAACCCACTCGTATAATCAACTATGATTATAACTCAAGGTGAGAATCGCTAAATACTCTATACTATCTTACGTTAATAAGAAAGTACAATATAACTCACAAGGATTCTCGTTAAAGAACAAGTAAGATTATGTGATGTACTATTATCCAATAACGTATTTCACGTGAGCGATTGACAAATAAGATGCACGATTCATTTGAAAAACAAACACTAAAAATAATAAATATTTTGCTCAAGGTTTGCTTTAAAATCAATTTATAAAATTCTCTCAATTGTATAAAAGTCGTTATTAATGGTTGAGATGGAAAGAGTATTTATAATAGAAGCATAGGAGATATAAAATCTAAAACTCTAGCTTTATCTTTAAGAAGGATATTTATCTTTAATATCTCAAAATATTATTTGTTTTATCTTTTAGAAACAAATTTATCTTTAATATCTCAAAATATTGTTGTAAAGATATATTAGAATCCTAGGTTAAGGTAAACAAGGAAACAAGCCTATGGTGGCCGAAATCCTTATCTCCACGAAACCCTAGGAGCACGCAACCCTAGGAGACACAATCCTTGGGTCTCACGAAACCCTAGGTGGCACAACCACTAGGTGGGCTTATTAGGTTAACAACAAATTGAGATATAATATATTAAAAACCCTAGGTAGCATGACAACTCATAAGTTGTATTACTAACCAATAGAATCTCATAAATACGTCCTATATTAAAACTTTTGATAAATATAAAAATACTCTTTATCTTTTTGAAAACATTTAAAATATTTATTTCCAAAATCATGCATCAACTTTTATCATCCAAAGTTATAGGTTAAAGCAATAACTTTGAACTTTAGTATGTAAAGTTATAAGTGAGTCATATTATATATCAATTAAAGCATAGTATCAAGTATATACATGTCATTATCAAAGCTATAAAATAGGTCCAACAGCGTACCTCTCACCGCCTCTGGTTTATTTGAAAAATATATAATATATTGGTACTTGTTGAAAACTTATTATAATTTAAGTATATTAAAAATAAAGAACTTGCTTATTTTTCTGACCTTGTTGTTGTAGAGTGATTGGGTAGTCAATCTTCGACAATGACGCATTACCCAACGATCATGTCTTCTTCTCATCCTGCACCCTTTTTCACAGCTTCTCATCATCCCAGTGGCTAATAAGAGGTACCGTGTGTCCCATAACATCTCCTTTGAAATTAAAGCGATGGAAATACGCCAGCATAACAACTAGGGATGTCAATGGGGCGGGTCTCATGTGATACCCGTACTCCACCCACGACCCGCGAAGAATGTCACTTTTGATACCCGCCCCCGTCCCACCACCCGTCAAATCATTACCCGCATCTGCCCCAAGTGGGGCGGGTGTGGGGCGAGACCAGCCCCATTGACATCCCTAATAACAACCAATATACAAGCGCTGACAGTTGACTTTCCACCCTGTTTAAATACCTTTATACTATTAACCATCTCTTGAAAATATAAGCACCCCAGTCATAAGCCCGGATGCTCTCAACATTAGCGACACCTCTACCCAACTTCAAGTCAATTGTTTTATTAGAAGTTGGTGTCAGGAAAACTGACACGCTGAACAAAACAAAAAGTTTCTTGAATTCAACTCCAGAATCGTTACTCCCACGCAGTGTTTCAAAGACATGTTTCACCGTAATTGGATCTGAACTATTTTGCACGCCAAACCTCAACCTCCATTCCTTTTTCAGTCTGTTGTCTGTCACATAAACAGTGTTACCCGTTTGCGCAAGCACGACCTCATTTTCTCCTCAAGGTAGCACAAAGATATCATGCACATCATCTTTTGTAATTATAAACTTTGTCTTCTTCATGTTAAACATATTTCATGTGTAATCAAATACCTTTAAAATCCGAGGCAACATGCCATGTGGTAATTTTGTCACCTATAACTGCAGCAAACCACCAAATCCAATCTCCCTAACAACTTCTTTTTTTTCTTCACTGAGGCCATTAATCAACTCCACCAAATGCCTTGGTCGACACTTCGTCTAAAGTTTATTTGTCATTTTTTGGTTCACCATTTGCTGATCTAGTACTGGTTTTAGTGTCGCCATTTTCTTATTCTCATCACCATTGCTTTTCTTTTTATTAGAACTCTTCAACTTCTTCGGTGATGTTTCTTCAGTGTCAACATTTTCTTCTAGCGGCCTCTTCTTCGTCTTTGTTTTGTTTTGTTTACCGATAAGTTTCTTCTGCATTACGACTAATGTTTCTTCAGCCTCATCGCCTTTTTCTAGAGGCATCTTTGGATTTTTAATTGTCAACTTCATGTTACTTAATATCTGAATTAATATCACCAAATTTCAAAGATTAAATTACAATATACAAACAACTATTTTACAATTTCATATTCACAGTATCACAATATCAAAACATGTAAACAACAATATCACAAAATACGAATGACAATATCATAACACTATAGTAACAATATCACGGTATCAAAATATAAAAATATCAAATGACTCCACGATTACATTTAACTACAATATATTTTGGAAAACAAGAACATGAATGTAACACTATTGCAGTAGTACAATATCAAATTCAATACAACATCAAACGAACAACAATATCACTCTAATTTTGACTCTTTAACATGAATATCACTTTCAACAACAATATTACATCCAAGATGATTATCTACATTACTTACTCTCAATTTATTAACTACAGTCTCAAACAATATCAATTTCGTACTAGTAAACCCTAATTTCCAGAATATCACTTACTACATTGAAATTACAAGAGGAATCATCTGATGCATGAAGTGAGCAAGGAAAAACACATGGAATCATCTGATGCATGAAGAGATCACCTGAAGTCAAAGAATTCTAGTATTTAATTTTTGTCATTATATTTGTATTTAATAGTATTGTCAAGATACATTAAACATTACCATTGCATGAAACGAGTGGAAACTCTCTTTTATATTTCAAGCTTAATAATATAAATTAGAATAACATCACAATAACACAGCAGTAACACTACAATAACACCACAATAATACCACAATAACACCACAATAACACCACAATAAACCAAGAGTAACACTAGAGTACCACTAGAGTAACATTAGAGTAACACTTAGGCAATTAACTGCTGACACTCTCTAATAACTGCTGAAATTAACTGTTGCAATTAACTGCTGCAAATTTCTCTAATTACTTATAAATAATTGTATCAACAATCAAACTTATTTAGTCATTCTCCAAACGAAAAAAAAAACACAAGACCAAAATACCGGTACTTTACATTCATCTGCAAAAGGTAATCTCCTTTCTCTTTTTATTTTATTTTTTATGTTATCCAATTTTTTAATACTTTGATATATGTTCTCAAGGCAGAAAGGATAATGTTTTCTATTGTTCAGAATGAGTTCCATAACAGACAATAACCAAAGATATCCATTAGAAAAAGCACTGGATAAAGCAAAAAAGAAGATGGAATCGTTTTCCATAGAACTACTGCAAGCCCTAACCAATGTTGAGGCGGCTGAGGCATGTGAAGAGTACATGCAAAAAGAACTGGACAGTCTCGAGGCACAACTAAAGTTTCTTGAGGCCAAGAAAGATGGTATACGAGGTAGTTGGAGGAAAAACAGTACACAGAAGCAGACATGGACGGTCAATTTATCGCTGGAGTCAAGGCTTTACAGAAGTCATATACTCGTGTCAATACTTCAATTCCTGACAATTGGTCGGCAGTTCTGGAAACCATGGAACTAATGCACGCTTACAAAAACACCCTTATGGATGACTTCCTGGAGGATGGGAGCAGTGTGCAAGTCCCAGAGAACAAGCGACCGAGAAGGAAATGAAAAATAACTAATGTGTTTCAGCGTTCTGTTTTTGGTATTTCTTCTTTCGAACTAATGTGTAGTGTTATTGTCAAGGCTTATCTTATTGTTCATGTACTTAATTTTAGTGTATTTTCATTTCATAATGTTACAATTGAGTAACAGTAACACAACAATAACCCAAAAGTAACTCCAGAATAACACATGAATAACACCAAAGTAACACCATAGTAACGCCACAATAACACCACAGTAGCACCACATGCCTACAATAGCAAAATATCACCACAGTAATACCACAATAACAGTAACTCAAGAATAACCGTATATTAACGATACAATAACAAAATAGTAATTCCACAATAACATTAACTCAAGAATAATCGTATATTAACAATACAATAACAGAACAATACACAATAACACCACAATACAAAATAACACCATAATAACACGGTTAGACCATAGTCACACCTCAATAACACTACAATACAAAATAACACCACAGTAATACCACAGTAACACCAGAAAAAGACCACAAGCCTACAGTAACAAAATAACACCACAGTAACTCCATAGTAACAAATACAATAAACTGTGGAAAACATCAGAAAAACACAACAGTTAAGAAACTTAAGAATTTAGTAACTACATTAACAATCTTTGTTGCAGATACTACAATAATACATACTACAATAGGTATTAACAACAGTAACCAACAATGAAATAAAAGCCTAAAACTAGTTCAGTTACAAAAGATACTTAATCTACTTTATACACAACTTTCAACGGTACATCTTCTTCTCCAGAAATTGCATCTTCATTTGTTGCTGAAAATTTCATTTTGTACTTCCTTGCATTTGAGACAATACTCAAAATATGAGGTTTCTTCGGCTCCTGCTTTTATACATTCTCCAGGACAAAATTCCTGTACTGATTCATATCCGCCAATATTAGAGAAGCAGCTATTTCAGCATAGTAGCTTCGATGAGAAACCTTCACCCCAAGGTCAGACTTGAATTCAGTTCCTTCATATTGAGCCATGGTATAGAGCATGAAACAGCCGGACTCGTCGTCGTTCGGCTCCTTCATTTTGAAATCAAACTTGACATCACGAACTTCAAACTCTCCACAGTCTGATTCCTTGATAATGTTTTTCATTTTTAAATAAAGACCCATGAGGTTGCACTGAACATAAGAGGATATAAGCAAATGATAAGGTCATAATATAATGAGCATACAAAAAATACCAAAAAGAAATAGTAAAAATTATAAAGCACTGACCACAATCTTTGCCACCTTAAACATATCTGAATAGTCGTTTTCTTTGTGAAGGATGTTCTCCAAGAAATCAGTGGACTGGTTGATGAAATTTATGCACACACATGCGTAATGATCATTGTGAAAAATAGGCACAAAGATAAGATCGGAGTTCAGATGACATTTTCCATAGCAGCAATTTATAAAAGTATCCCACGATGCGAATAGCCTTTTAGTCGTTTCCTCAACAGGGCTTAAGGCGTCATAGGTATCTAACAAAGAATAAATCATGTCCTGCTGCAAAGCATAATGAGAATCATAAAGTAAGTTTCATCACCTCAAATAATTACCCAATAATGACGAATAAATAGCTACACCATAAATGGAATAACAAAACACAAAACGCTAACCATATGACGAAGTCCAAAGAACATCGTCCTCGGTTATAATCTTTGTTCAAACTCCAACAAATTCAAAAGAGTTGACCAGCACTCCACTACTCTTGTTGACATTGAAAGACCTGGAAGTATTGATAGAATATCCTTCCTGTCCAAAACAAGCCTTCACCTTCGTTGCACGCCACAAAAATCTCTCTGAAAATGGGGAATAAAATATATTAAGAACACTACAATAGCACTATAATAACAATAGAACAACAATACAAGAAAAAAAACAGATTAACACTAGACAAAAACATTACACTAACCCTACAGTAACACTACAGTAACAGTACAACAACACTACAATAACAATACAGAAACACTAGCCTAACACACGTCATACAAGACATAGAAGCCTGATTTTTGGAAAGGAAAACAGAGAAAACAAAAAGAAAACGTACGTTAGTGACAACGCAAAATCATCCAGGAAACACATGTCCACCACTTGCTTCCGCAACTTGAGCATCTTAGAGAGCAATTTTTGGTTTTTCCTTATGAAGACCGATACTAGAAGTATCTGGTTATCTTCTCCCCTGCAATCAAGGGAGTAACCAAACCCATCATCTGCCCTCCCCCTTTTGCGGCTACCCAAAACCGACTTTAAGTTCTTAGGGGTGTCGCCCTTAATGCTAACAGGCCCGGGTGGAGGTGTACTAACAGCAGCGAATGCTTCAAAGGTGCTGGTAACAGTAGACTAGGCACCAGAGTCGGATGGAGACTGCGACTTTTTCAACTTCTTACAAAAAGTTTTCTTCCTGGCAGCGAACTTACGTTTTTTACCCGTTTGAGACTGCCTACATTCTTCAAGCTCAATAAGGCGTTTCTTTACAAGGTTGTTCAGCATTGGCTCCCTTTTGTTGCCCAGCTGGGACAGAGTTTTTAAAAAGTTATCCCGACACTCGTTCAAATCAGACAACGTCAACAAGGCACTGATCTCAGCTCGGTAAAGGTCTCTAGAATCAGAGTTGCCTAAGTTGCACTGAAAAGGACACCCTCGATAAAAGAGCATGTGCAACATCATATATACACCACAATCCACGCTGACATGGTCACTGGTTTGCTAGCTAAAAGGGATGTTAACAATCTCATAATCTTTTGCCTCCGCCCCTCGAGGAACTCCATTTTCAACAAGGAATTCAGACATTATGTTTAACTACAAAACATACCGAAAACAACCATTCATAAGCAACAATATGACTACTTGTATTATTTTTCTTTTTGAAAATAAAATATAGTAGATCACTTACAACAGTATGACAATACATGCCAAGCTCAGAATCCTTCCCACGAAACAAAAGCTTTTCGTATACATTATCATGATATTCAACCTTACGCTTGATAAAATTGATACAGAAACAGCTAAAGTGGCCACCCAGGTGGAGTGGGATAAAAATTTGAGAAATATTTTAAAATTAAAATAATTAGAGAATTGTCAAAAATAACAAAACAGAAATAACATTGTGAAAATAATAACACCACAATAACAACAGAATAACACTACAGTAACACCTGCAGTGATACCCACAGTAACACCACATTAACAACATAATAACACCGCCATAACAAAAGAATAACACCACAATAACACAACCATAAGATCCATGTTTCTACTAAATGATCTAGATTATAGAATTACTTAAAAATTTAACTGTACAAAACGAAGAACAAATAAAAATAGAGAAACATACAATATCAGAATTAAGATCAGATTGTTTCTTGTTGTTCTTTAGACAACTCAGAAATGAGGACTTAACTTCATCCACCAATACACTTTTAGGAGTTTTCTCATCCTTGGTGGGACTACAGATTCGAACCAATGGTTGCTACAATAAAAGTGAAACAAAAACTTGAGTCGATCTACAAAATGAAAATAAATGAACTATCCACACTCTATATACAAAAACTAACCATTTGAGTCAGGCCAAAGAAAAGTCCGCTCAGATCTACTGTGATACAAGTATCATTCAGAAAAAATGACCACTATTCAATTACGCCAACCATTATCATTTTGTCTGGAATCATCGTTTTCATATCCTCTTTCGTAAGGTAATTGTTAGTGCCCCAAATGACGATGTTGTCACTTGAAAGGAAAAAAAAAATTGGATGAGGAAAATGTATAAAAGACAATAAAACAAGTAGTCTGCAGCTTGTTTCCTAAGACTTCGCATGAGATTGAAAACATGCTTTGTTGATACCATAGTGTTAGACAGCACTACCATTATGTTCATCCACTTCCCCGCAGTCAATACTGCAATCAAACGTTTTCGGCACAACAAACATCAGCCCCTCGTCTGACTCCAAGTGTAGCAAATAACTGCTACGGAAATATTTATTATCCTCCAACACCCAATCTCCCCTAGTTGCCGCATTTATCAACAAATCAGCACTTTCAGCCATCACCGCTTCTGCGTCTTCTGCAGTAACAAATAGGTCATCATGATCCTGTTCTTGTGCTCCTTGTCATCCTTAACCATTTCAGCACCAACATTGTCACCAACGTCAAAGCAATCATTCCCACCTACCACATCAACCAAATAATCGTCTACTAGTATATCATCCTCTTTCCCGTTAACATTTTCATCCTCTTTCACATCATCTTTCACATCATCTTTCCCATTAACATTTGTATCGCCTTTCACATCATCTTTCTCTACCTCTTTCCCATCCTCTTTCCCTCCGGCATTTGCGTCCTCTTTTCCATCCTCCACATCCACACCTTTGTCATAGACACAACCTTTAGTATTAGCAGCCTCTTTCTCATGTACTTCCACATCAGAAAAAACATTACTCAAAATGTCTTTCTAGAGAAATCGGTGACTCTTCGATGGTGTGCTCATTTATATAGTCTTCAATAAGAGGGGACTGTGGAGCTTTCTCCTTTTCGAAACTATCCTGATCTACATCCGACAGCTTTACACAGTCCTCGTAGAATTGAGAAAAAAGATCAAAGGATGGTGGTTGGATAATGACATCTTTTGCTTGTTTTGGAACAATTGGACGAATTACGCGGCTCTCATGCATTGTCAATACCTCATTAACATAATCATCAACCTTCTAGATGACTTGACTAGTGAAGAAAGACGGTGTAGCAACAAGCTATTTGGTGCCTACACCATCAACAGTTCCCGTCTCTTGACTAGCAGTTGATGGGGATACTTGACTAGAGTCCTTTAAACTAGACTGTTCAGACCTGGCCTGCATGTTCAACTTGATTAGGTCCATCCTGTCCATGTAACGCCTGCAGAAAAGCTGAGAGTCTCTCTCATTCATCAACAGAAGTTCGTGAACATCCTATCAAATTGAATGGAAAGAATTACCACCAGAGTAACACTACATTAGCAAAGGAAAAATACAATAATAGCAACCCAAATGTTTAACAATAATACTACAGTAAAATTACAGTAACACATTAAGAACACTACGGTAACACTACAGTAAGACTACAATAACACTACAATAACAATACAATAACACTACAATAACAATACAATAACACTACAATAACAATTACACATAAACTAAGCAGAAAAAGACCAAAATAACATCAAAGTAACACTACAACAACACAAAAAGAAACTTACATCTATGGATGATGAATGCATTTCCTCGTCAGTGCAAATATCAGCAGGTAAATCCACCACAATATGACGAACATTATAAACAGGATTATTGGGTAAGAATGATACGTCACCAGACTCGCTGGAATGTTTTCTTGAAATAGGGAAAAAAACATCCGAGCGATCTGAATGGCCCAATCCGCCAGGAACATCCTCACGCTTCAACCTATCCCCAAACTTCTGATCATTCTAGTGTTTAATGAGTGGCAGCTCATTAGTGAGCTTACTACCCCTCTTGATATACCGGTGTGAATACACAATAGCAAGAAGCACTATACAGCCTCGAACATACTTGGCTCCACGCACCGCTTCGCGTACACCAATCACCAACTCTTCAAGAACATACTTACACCAGTTCAACTGGTATATCCTCGACATATCTTCTACGGCAGATAAAAGTCGTAAATCAACGACAGCACCGCTTGCAGGAGCAAGAAAAGAGGACATATCAAATAGAACAAATGTCTGCTTAAACTCTTCGTGGGTCAATTCATTGCCGAAAAGTTTATTCTTAACCGCATAAAGTGGTATTGGATCTTTGCTGCTGACAACGTTATACCTTTCACGCCATAAACTCTTCAATAATTCTCCATCAGACAATGAACAACTAGCGAGACCTGTCACTAACAACTCCAAATCATGGCCACCATTAGGTAACCCAAACACATCGCAAATGTCATCCTTAGTCAATCTGAACTTTTCTGTCTCCGAAACTTCAAAGTACTCCTCGCTCCTAAAAGAAAACAGAAGTTGACTGAACATAGTCATTGGAACTGAAGTCAACTTCAGATGGGCAACCCACCAAGGTAATTTGTCTCACAACCTCCTTTTTTTCCTCAGAAAGACCAGATATAACAGCAGTAAGAGACAAAGGGCGACAACGTTTAGTAAAATCACTCGGCATGTAATAAAGACAAAGCATAATCTCTTAAGAGCAAGTAGTAAATAAATATACAAAGGCAGACAATGAAGTTAAATAAACAAAATTATAACACCCTATTACACAATCACAACACAGCAACACGTATAAAAAGTACACATACACTCTGATTTGACTAGACTTCACATCTGCCTTTTTTTTTCATCAATAGGCAGTAAATGGTCTTCCTCGGATTTGACTTTACGGTTTCCCTCGGTATTTACTTTAAGAACCGCCTTGATAATCGTCTTTGACTGACTATGAGTTGACATTGGGACTTCTTTCTCGGTCTTTAATTTTCTCCCTGCCTTCCTTTGAGAAGGAGAAGACTTTGATGGAGACGAGTTTTTGATTTCCAATTTTACCAGTGTTACTGTAATAAGGAAAGTAAAGAGAGTAATAACAAATGAATAACAATAACAATAACAACAATATAATAAAATAACAGTACATTAACAAAATAATAAGACAATAAAAATAACACAACAATAACAACACAATAACACCACAATAACAACATAGTAACAAGATAATACCACCACAATAACAATAATACCAGAATAACACAAATATAAGAACAAAATAACACTACAGTAACAACACAGTAACAAGAGAATAACACCAGAATAATACAACAATTACAACACAAAAAAAACACAGTAATAGGAGAATAACACCACAATAAAAGAGGAAGGTAATTTACATAGATATAAAAAATTACAGTGAAAAATACTGTTGAATAAATATTATCAAACATACGATATTACAAGCCGAGAAACTTAATTTACATTGATATCCAAAATTACAGTGAAAAACACTGTTGAATACATAATATTAGACGCACTACATTAAAAGCCGAGAAAGTTAATTTAAATTGATATCAAAAATTGCAGTGAAAAACACTGTTTAATAGATATTATCAAACATATGACCTTACAGTCTAAGACATTACAGTCTTCAAAAAGGATCCCAAAGTGTGCTTGATACTAACATAACATAACCCAAAACTCAAACAATTATTATGACATCAATTTGGTCATGGAGTATGTCAGAAACAACTAGAAAGTGCATGGGAGTGTAAATGACAGCAAGATCAAAAGTATGAATTAATTCAGGAACTCCAAATGGAAATATGATATGCTCCAAATCACGGTTTCCTAGCATTTGGCGCCAGTGGAAAACCGTCTTTACAGCCTCACTACCAATCATGAAGCACTTGCATCGTTTCGAAATTAATTTTGTACCACTGAAGGAAGACTTCACACCCAGCTTAGTAATACTTGTTAGACGTTTCATGTATTCTACGTTGAAACCCGGTGCACTTTTATGGAATAACTACATTTGAGGCCATTTCTTACAAACAACAACCATATTTTTCTTGTCCACCTTATTCTCTAAATGTTCAAATACCCTATCCTTTAAATCAGGGTTATTGAGCACTGGGCAAATTGATTTATTTTTGCGACCTTCTACAATAACTTCAGAAAACTTATCTACATCAGACTCAGACACCCAACCCATGCTTCTTTTCTTATCAAGTTCATATTCGTTAGCAAACAATACTTTATCTTCCTCCTCTATATTAAATGACCATCCCTTGCAAATGATTGCCATTTGAGTTTTTTAACCTACGCACAAATGCAACACGCAAAGGCATGAAAAGGAAAAAATAAGAAATTGAAAGTACACTAAAAGAGAAACAAACTTACTAGGACCGTTGAAATTTAAATAGAACAAAACAAATACAGTGAAAGATGTTAAAATAGAGAAGATAAACAAGAACCAAATTAACAATACAGTAACACCACAGTAACAACACACTAACACCACAATACCACCACAATAACAAAACAATAACACCAGAATAACACCACAAGCTTACAATAACAAAGTAACACCACAGTAACACCATAATAACACAATAATACATTCTTGAATAACAAGGGAAGAGCTTACAAAATGAGTCTATAGAAATAGACATTACAAGCCGAGAAAGTTTAAGATGACATAATAGTCAAAATTCAGACAATGAACAACTAGCGAGACCTGTCACTGACAACTCCAAATCATGGCCACCATTAGGTAACCCAAACACATCGCAAATGTCATCCTTAGTCAATCTGAACTTTTCTGTCTCCGAAACTTCAAAGTACTCCTCGCTCCTAAAAGAAAACAGAAGTTGACTGAACATAGTCATTGGAACTGAAGTCAACTTCAGATGGGCAACCCACCAAGGTAATTTGTCTCACTACCTCCTTTTTTTCCTCAAAAAGACCAGATATAACAGCAGTAAGAGACAAAGAGCGACAACGTTTAGTAAAATCACTCGGCATGTAATGTAACACCCGGAAATTTACCCTATTTTTCTAGTAGAAATATTTTACGAAATCTTTTCAGCAAATTTAAGTTTTAAATTAGCTTTTTATGTTTCGAGTCGAATTTAGAATTTCCGAGTTCGTTTTTGGAATTTCCGCGAGATTTCATGAAAATCCCGTCTTAAATCAAGTTTGACTTTTCTTGACTTTGGAAACCGTCTTTGACTTTTTCCTTCATAACTCACACTACTCCTTAACCTAATATTTCATTCAACACAAAATCAAACACAAGTTTTCTTCCTCTCTAAGAAATCTCAACTTTCCCTCTTTGATATCGATCTTAGAATCGTCGTAACTTCTTCGTTACTTGATAGAATTTACGTAAGTTCGTCTTATTCTTCTTCCCTAACCTTCCTCTATCCGTATTGATATTAAAAGTATCGTCTTTCTCGCTTTTCAAGCTTTCCGTCTTTCTCAAGATGAACTTTATTCATCTTTTTACGATCTATTTTTAGGTGGTGACCTCCAAGATCCCGACAAAGATTACTTTCTAATTGAAGAGGAGCTTGACGATTAGTAGAGACGCATAAAGGTAATGGTAGAGGGTTACTCGGTATCATTTACGTGTTTTATGTGATTTCTAGGATAGAAACCATGTTTTGATTATAGTTAGTAAGCTTATGACTAGTATTATTGTTGATGGATGTTGTTTATTGAGTATTTATATGAGTATTGATGAATTAGAATGATAGTCGATAATTATCAAAAGTCGACTTTGATGAAACAAAGCATTTTCGAGTACATGAGACCCCAGCCGATCGACCGTCAGCCGGTCAGACCACCGGCTGGGGCACCTGCTGTATATTATTGCATTTTTCGTGATTTTGAGAAATGACTTGGGTCTCAGCCGGTCGACCGGCAGCCGGTCAGACCACCGGCTGAGACACCCCCTTCTTCCTTTGTTTTTCAAGTGACCTTTTGGTCCCAGCCGGTCGACCGGCAGCCGGTTGACCTGACCGGCTGGGACACACAGAAGTTTGATGTTGGTTGATGTATGAGGCATTGGCCTGAGCCGGTGGACCGGCAGCCGGTCAGCCTGACCGGTTGGCTCCTGCTGGACTTTGTTTGTGATTTTGTTTACGGTTTTCCTTTATGATAATTCTAATCGTTCGTTTATCGTTTAATTTTACGTAGCGACTTATAATATTATTGTTTTGAATATATGACATTTTATTCGCTTGTATCGCATGTTTCGTGACGATTTTTGATATGTCCCACTTTGAGTCGGTTTTTACAAATGATACGGTTTGAGCACTATTTTGTCTGGTGCTTTGTACTCTCATTCCCTTGGCTACCTTCCCGTTCGTAAGGCTGGAATGTCGGAACGGAGAGGTATCCTACGGCTTAAATCCATGTGTAGTGGGCATACGATGACGTTGTTGGGAGTTGAACGCTTTGCGTTGATCGACCCGGCCGTCAAATGTTGTGTACTTGCGAGGTGGTGTTATTTGCACGTAGCGTACCGCTTGTTATGTGGCTAGAGCTCTTTTCCGTCTCTTTCGTGAATATCTTCTACCGAATTTGGGGTACTCGGCGTCATTTGATTGATCGAGTCTTGGATGCGAAACGTTTATCGCATGTCGAACTGGAAAATGCGATTCCGGGATTCTGGCCAGATTTAGACTAGGACCGTATTATTATCGTCGTCCTACCAGAGGAAATTAGTGAACATATACGAAATGTGATCGTGTATGAGTTCAGGGAAATGTTTATCCCGTGGATGCCTGTTAATCATACTTGCAATGTACACGGTGCTAGTGCGTTTCATAAACCGTGAGAGTTGTCGTCTTGTGTCGTCTTTGAATGCATGATTTCATGATATTGTTCATGGTCATTGCACGATTGGACACCGTCGTTGTCTTGGTTCTTGAATGGATGATAATATGTTGGATTTACTGTGATCATCGCATGACTTGACTTGGTTTGTCTGTCGAGTCTCAATCTTATCAATCGTATACCGCTAACGGTGAGATGCAAGCCCTAGTGAGTGTATTCGGTTGCCTAAGAGTGTCTTCCC
>JAIUZE010023395.1:0-36613 GCA_022085475.1 Heliosperma pusillum
AAACACGTAAATGATACCGAGTAACCCTTCACCGTTACCTTTTCGCGTCTTTAATCGATTTCTAAACCTTCCTAGTCTCCACCTACATACAATTAGATAATAAAAGATGAATATCATTCACCTTGAGAAAGACGGATAATTTAAAAAGCTAGAAAGACGGTAATTTTATTACCAATACGGATAGAGGAAGGTAAGAGGGAAGAATGAGACGAACTTACGAGAATTTGAGCGAGGAACGAAGGAGTAGCGATGATTCTAAGTTTGAGCAAGTATGGAGGCTAGGGTTTTTGGGTGTTTACTAGAGAGGAAGAAGAAGATGAATGAGGGTGAGTTAGGGTTAAGGGGGAGTATATATAGGAAAAAGTCAACGAAAGTCAAAGACGGCTCAAAAGTCAAGAAAGTCAGAGACGACTTAAAATTCAAGAAAAGTCAAAGACGACTAAAAATTCAAGAAAAGTCAAAGACGACTTAAAATTCAAGAAAAGTCAAACTCGACTCAAAAGTCAAGAAAAGTCAAACTCGACTCAAAAGTCAAGAAAAGTCAAACTCGCCTTAAGACGGGCTTTTCATGAAATCTCACAGAAATTCCAAATACGAACTCGGAAATTCTAAATTCGACTCGGAACATAAAATTATAAATTAAAACTTAAATTTGCTGAAAAGATTTCGTAAAATATTTCTACTAGAAAAATAGGGTACATTTCCGGGTGTTACAACGAAATTGTTGTTGGGGCACTCCATTTATTAGAACTTCATAAGACACCGTTGAGACACAATTCATAATAAGCTTAATAATTTTTGCTAGAAAGCCAAAAGCTGAAAGACATTTCAGAAGGAAAGGCCAGTAAACCCTATCAAATGCTTTATTGAGATCAATTTTTAGCGCACAGTGTCCAATTCTACCTTTCTTCTTAGAGTTGATCTTCTTAATAATTTCGTGAGCAAGAAGGATGTTATCACTTATCTGTCTTCCTGGAATAAAAGCATTTTGAAAGTCGCCTATAATATAGCCCATAACTCTATTGAGCCTATTTGCAATACATTTTGTAATAATCCGCATTATCACATTACAAAGGCTGATAGGTCTGAAATCTTCAACTGATTCCGGATTGTCGCATTTCGGAATAAGAGTGATGAAAGTACGATTCATTTCCTTAAGAATTTCACCCGAATTTAAGGAAGAGAGGACCGCATTAGTAACGTCATTTTTAATCCCATTCCAACATTTTTGATAAAAAATGCCAGGGATGCCATCAGGTCCCGGGGATTTAAGGGCTCCCATTTGGAAGACAGCTCGTCTTACGTCCTGAGCCGTGAAAGGTTTATTTAAGAAATCCCAGTCATCACTTTTGATCTTATTTTTGATATTAGAGATGAAGTTTGTAGAAAACTCGTCGTTTGTCTCGAATAATTCGGTAGAGTTTATATTGGTAGGATTATAATTAGAGGTAAAGTAGTTTTGAAATAAAAGTCCTACCTCCATTGGATCGAAAGTCCATGATCCATCATTCCGTTTTATGCCATAAATCGAGTTATGACCCGCTCGACCCTTTACCCAATTGAAAAAGAACTTAGTGCAGGTATCTCCTTCAACAGACCATTTCAGCTTAGCTCTTTGTTTCCAAAAAATAGCAGCCGCATTTAAGAAATCCCTAAGCTCATCATTTATAAGGTTATAGGGCACCTCATTCCCCGTTTCAATGGCCACTTCCATGGCCTTTGTCAACTTATCGTCGAAATCATCCCATTTCCTTTTCCATGAAGATTTTTTGTCTAAGGACCATAGTTTCAATTTGGACCTAATAAGAGATAGTTTCCTCATTAATTTGAAGGCGGGAGACCCGATAAAATTTGTAGACCATTCCTTTTCGATAAGATCTAGACATTCCAAGTTTTCGAAATTCCATGCTTCCAGCTTATAAGGTCTCTTTCCTTTGAAGTTTATTAGATTGAAGTCTAATTCTATTGGGGCATGATCCGAGATTTGAATAGGGAAATGTTTTACCCCCGTATTAGGGAAGTGAGAGAGCCAGTCTTTAGAACCAAGAGCCTTATCAATTCTTTCGTAGACTCTCTTAACTCCTTTTCGATTATTACACCATGTATATCTTGGGCCCTTAAAAGGAATGTCTATTAATTCATTATCAAGTTTCCATAAGTTAAAGAAGTGAGCACCATTTATTGGACGGTTGGACGCACTCAATTTATCGCCATGAAATTCAACTTGATTGAAGTCCCCCAAAATGATATATGGGCCATCTAGGGAGTCTATAATGCATCCAAGTTCAGCAAGAATGGCTCCCCTCAAGGATGTTTTTGGAGAGCCATAAAACAAGATCAAGTACCAAATTAGACCATTGCATTTTTCATTCACCATTACAATGAAATTATTCGAATTTACAAGGCACCGAAACTTTGCGTCATCACGCCACCCAACCCAAAGACCTCCTGAAGATCCAACAGCATCACAACCAACAGAAGATGAAAACCCTAAACTCCTAAACATTGGACTAATGCTACTTGCACAACATTTAGTTTCGGCCAGAAAGACAAAATCATAGTACTTGTTACCTATCAACGCTCTTAGCTTTGAAATTATAGGGGAGAGCGTATCATTTAAACCCCTACAATTCCATGCTAATCCCTTATAATATTATGAACCCCTTATAAAATGTAATAATAATGATTTAATATACTCTTCATAATTATAATAATAATCTTGAAACTCCATATTAGACATTTGTCTTAATAAGATACCTATGCATGAACAAATATTAGCATGCTATGTGATAAGGCCTAGGTTGATAAGTTGATCTAATCTTTTAAGATGACTATCACTACATAACTTAACCATTAAGACTTAGAAGATGAAAAATAAAAACACAACACTAACATGATGCACACATACACACACCTAATTCTAAGTACTATAAATAGCCTTCATCATTCATGTTGATAAGAGTACACTAAAACAAAAGAAAAAGATAGAATACAGAGAGAAATGAGATAAGGGCAGAGGCACTTAATACGTACACCCTAAGTCTATTACTCTATATAAAAGAATAAGGTATGATTACGGGACCCTTCATCGATATAATTAAGTATCTATTTTAAAATAAGACAATGTTAGAAATAATTGGTGATCATAAGTTTATCGTAAATTTTATGTTATAACTGTTATACTCCGTCTATGTTATATTTATATGTCATAATGTTTGTCATATTGGTACTTTTGTTATAATGTATAATTGACCAATTGTAGCATTCGGGATACGATTACAGGAGAGAGATGACATTACAAACGTAACCTATGTACATGGAAGGGAGCACGGCTCCATGATATGAGAACTGCGGTTCTGGTTATTACTGGTGGAAGTGCCAGGGGGTTACATAAATAAAAAAAGTATATGGTCCTGTGTACATGGAGGAGGGCTTAGCCCAGGGGAGTAATTACTCCGTAATGTATCTCAATTCAGTAATGGTAGACCGGTATAATTGTGAATGACATGTTGCATTGATGATGACTAGTGTGGACTCTATAATAATTATTGGACTATGTTTCATATGACCTACTCCGTATTTCATACTTGTGAGATGTGAATGAAATAAAATATTAAACCCAGAAAAGTAGGGCCGGTGGAGACGACCGGAGTCATACTCAGCCTGTGGTTGGCTGATCCCGTCATATTCAATCTTTTTCAGGTTTCAGTACCAGGGAGGGTCAAGTGTGAGAAATTTCATATAGTAAATAAGCCATATAAGATGTATAATTCAACTAAATAAAGTTTTAGTTTTAATTCTTTTCAAATGTATTTACTTTATAGTATAGCCTTGTATTTTCCGGAAGGGAAATACGGCGGTGACGCCTTGTAATTCCGCTGCCATTATAAATAATAAAAGGAGTTATTTTGTGCTCCCTGTGTACTTGAAATTTCGGGGCGTTACAAATATATATTAAAAAAATGTATGAAATTTACTTGGAGGAAGTATTATAAAACACAATCATTGAGTAATGTTCTTTTAATAACTCAAAATCAGATATCTTTCAATAACGAGTCTTGTTTTTAAACGGATCAAATACTGTCACATGATATTAATAATGACAAATTTTTATTTTTTTAGGCATTAAGTAGGACAATTTGGTATATATTTTACCCGTCTTAAACTGCCCGCCTTTAAAGAAAATTTGTTATTTTTTAAAGTTTTTGTTCAAAAGTCAAAACCAAAGTTTGGGACACGACCGAGTTGTTTCAAAAGTTTTTAGTTTGAAACCAAAGAATGGGGCACGACCGTTAGTTAGGAAGGAAGAAGCGTAGTAATCCCATTAGACGGAGAAATTAATATCGTACAATTCATGCACATAATGTCAGTATGTCACTTTCTTTATGTCAACGCTCCATCATACATGCCCGTGACATTATGGCTTCTCTTTAATCTCCTTTTCCTAACAATACTCTCTTCCTCGATCCTTCCAGAAACTACATGATGCATCACGTTGCTGTACGAGTATAAACTTACAGTTACGAAATGAAGTGTAATTGTTTTGGTACAAATTATCGTTGAAGACCGTTTATATTCGTCTTTTATAAAGATGATCGGGTATTCGGGTGATTCAGGTCCCTTTTCATGATGAGGCAAGTGGGGGTCCATTTAATTTCTTACTTGTTATTTCATTTGTCTTCTTATGAGGGGGGATCCGACCCGTCTTCACTCTAAGACGGATATACGCCATCTTCTATGAGATTAACTTTTATTTTGCCATCTAATCTTGTTAAGTCAAGCTCTGTTTATCATTTAATTCTTTTATATAAAATATGATTGCGTTTGAGTTGTTTAACTCATGCATTTACCATTTATAATATTTCCTCCATTTTAATCAATTCTTTACATTTGATTAAAATATGCCTCACATATGTTACACAAATGTAAAGAAATGATTGGAATGGAGGGAGTATAATTTTCCTTGACATATACACATTCACTATATTAATAATATACGGAGTATTATATATGCTAACTGCTTTTACGGTTACTATTGTCTATTTGACTACTTTCAGTATTTTTGCGGTTAAATTCATCATTACTGTTAATTTTATTTGGCTTATATTTTAATATAAAAAACTATTTCCCTTCAAGCGATTGATTATCTAATTGTATATACTTTTTATTATTGTTGCTACTATTACATTCACTATATTTGATATTACTACTTTTATTATCATTACTGACATCGTCATTATTGTTATTTTTACTACTCCCGCAATTAATACTCTTAATTTCACTACCGTAGTTGTTCTACTATTACTTCACTCATCCCGTTGTTATTATTGTTGCTATGCTACTCACAATGGTGATTACTACCATATTTACGTACTAAGTACATCCTATATAGCTACAATTACTTTCATTATACTATAGCAGTTAGTTTTGTTATTTACACAATATTATTACTTATATATTATATATTTCAATAAATATATTTCATAGTTGCATTAAATTATTATGTTACTTAATTTTATTAAATTTAATACATATTAGTTGATTATGTAATTGTAGTAGATTTATATATATAAACTAGTTTTACACCCGTTCAAAATTGCACGGGATTGCTACTTGAAACTGCTATAAGCATATAACCTATACTAAATAATAAAATTTCTAAGCCACCTTTCATCTAATAGAATATAAAAATAATAGAAAACATCTAATAAAATTACAAATATTAAATTCTTTTTTGTAAACTACATTAACAATTGTATTCGAATTATACGTATTAGTAATTTACTATCGTACAACAAACAAAAATAACCTATATTCAATCGTGTACTCGTGATCTTGAAAATCGGCAAACAAAGTTGTCCATGAGCAAAAGCGTGTTGGAACCAATATTTCATATTTGCATAATAAAAATAAATAATAATATATCTGTTTGTCCTATACATTCACGAAATGAAAATAATAACCTAAGATATCAACAACATAATGAAGACAAATTGAACCTAAACTCGTCTAAACAACGTTGGCTAAAAATAAGAAATCAAGTCAATATAAGAAATGAGCCAAAGCAAACTAACTATAACTCGTAGTCCAACATTTCAACCCGTCACACTAACATACATATACTCTTACAAACAACGCAAATCATCAAAAGACATAAATTGACGACATTAGTAAACCATCTCCTAAAGCTCCGTACTTTTCTACCCCTTTTTTTCAAAATATCTACTTGATCATTTTCCAATTTCATCTTTTTAGGTGGCCTACCTTTGATTTTATTTATTGGTTGTCTCTCATTAATGTAATGAGAGACGGTGTCTTAGAAGATTTCCGGTCTCTCTATTTTTCTCTAAATTCTCCCCACAAGATGATGAACAAATTCATGTTGATATTTCAATTGAAAAGTTGTTTTTTACAATCAAAATAAAGCTCACATATCTTTCAGTTTTTGATTTATTTCAGCAAAATACTCCATAATTGTTTTCCGTAAATTTTATTTCCAACGGGATATTTGAATTACTTTTAATTCATATGAATTTGTTGTTAACTTGTTCTACTACTTTCTTGATGCATTAAGTAATAAAATGTTGATTTTTTTACATCAGAACTACATTATTCTATACCCTCCGATTCAGACCAAACTTAACATTCACTTTTTGGTGGTCAATTTTTGAAAACTTTGATCTAGAATATCGTTAAATTATGAAACTTTGAAAGATGGAACTTATAAGATTTGTTATGAAAAATATTTCATAAAACTTTATGTTTTACAAAAAAAAAATTCACGTATATATGAAGGAAAATACGGTCAAAGTACCGCCTCGAAGACAACTCAAAAGTAAGTGTTACCTTTTATCTGGATCGGAGGGAGTAATAATTTTAATCAAATCTGGCGTTTTTATACCAATATGTTATTACATTTATTTATAGCATAAAATGTACTCCTAAAAAAGATTAGTTGGATCTAAACACATTTATTGATATCATAAATGTTTTGGATCATATGGTTTAAAATAATATTTACCCAAAATTAAATTTAGTAAGTATAAGCATATTTAAGTACCAAAGATAATACTCCTTTCGTCTCAGTCAATAATTTAAATTTGCTTTATTTTCTAGTAAAAAAATAAAGCATACGTAAACAATTTACTGGGACAAAGGGAGTAATAGGTATGAAGTTTATGGCCTTGTGAAGGTGAAATTGTTTTTTTACTAATCATTTGATGTATTTTTGTAATCTCGATTAAGAAAGCAACTAAGATAAAATAATTATAAAATCATATGATAAATTTAAAGACTAAAAATTTACGGAGTTTATTTACGCAGTACATATTTTACTCATTTTACTATATTTTGCACCAATTTTTCCATTTCTCTGCCCTCATTAAAAAAACACCAAACCTAATTCTTTATACTTTATCTCTATTTGTTACATTCTTAACTGCCTTCATCCTTCTCAAATGATTCAATTATGAATGACTATTCGAATTTAAAACAGGTATTTAATTCACTAATTCATTTTTTTATAATCAAATTGATTCTTTGTTAGAATTTTGTATTTTTTAAATTAGGGTTTATGTTAAAATTAAATATTGTTAATTGGTGTTGGGTGATGGGGACACACATGTAGTCGGATGTTGCCGGCGACATGGACGGACGCCACCAGTGAGAAGGATGACAGGTGGTCGCCAGATTCCGGTTGACAGATCGTCATATACAATAAGTTTACAAATAAAATCAGAATGCTAAGAATATTAACGCATTACACATGGCAATATATATGTGTACTGCACTAGTGCATATGTATGCACATCCGAATTCCCACTGCGTCGAAGAAGTCGGCCTCCGAATCCCGTCACTCGAGGTCGATAACAATCTTTTCAGTAGTGGGTTTGTGTAATTAGAAGGGGACGGAGGGTTGAGATTATTTGGAGTTTCGAAATTAGAAAATGGATTAGAGAGAAGTTAGAGAAATATAGGAGAAATGAAAGGGGTATAATTGTCAATATTGTACTGAGATGAGTAAAATGTGTACTGCGAAAATCAGGACCCAAAATTTATTAATGGCTAATTTAATTGGGCAAAATCATAAGGAGTGTAATAATAACCACCTCCAAATTACCATGTATGTTGTGCAAGTGTGGATAACCGACCCCACCAAAGAAAAATGCTAAAATAAAATGTTTAGTGGTGATGTGGCTTAATGAGAATGCATGAAATGTTTATGTTTTAATAAAAGTAAGATAAATATTAAATATTAGATTGGAATGTAACTATTTTTGGTCCCGTTCGGGCTATTTTATACGGAATATAATTATGTTGACTTAGCTAACTCATAAATTTACTATTTATAATATACTTTACTATGACATATCTCGAAATAATGATGAGATGTAAAATATATCAAAAAATTATGAAATACATTAATCAATCTCGTTGTTATTATTACTAATTTCACTACATTCGATGTTACAACTGTTACTTTCACTACTCACGTCGTCATTTTTGTTAATTTCATTACTCTCGCATTTAATACTTTTAATTTCAGCGCTCTTGTTGTTACTATTGTTACCTTCATTACTCGCATGTTTCCTCCGTGTTTTTGGTTCGCAAAATCCGAGCCTACGTGGACATCATTTTGATAAATAGTTTTAAACCCGACCCAAAACGACAAATACTTTTTTTAGCATTATTTTGATTATGTTTTCGTTCTATTAGCCCTTTTATTTGCTTTTATGTTGTATATCTCTGAATATAACTATGGCTCGAAAAGGGGAAAAAAGATTATACATCGGATGTAATACCTCACGCCTTTACTAGTTTTTGAGTTTATTTGTATTTTTTCTGAGTATATAAAATTTATAAGTAATATAATAATTTTTTTATGACAAAATTCAAAAATAATTGTATCTTTAGGTATAGTTTTTGAGCAATGTTGATATTTTTGTAGCTTAATGTTTAAATAAAGGAGCTCAAAAACTTTATAATAAAACTCAAATTTTTTAAAATAAAACTCAAAAAGTTGATAATGAAACTCAGAAATTACATTATCAGATGTAATACCTCAGATGTACAATCCATGAACTGCTCTAAAAGCCAAAACAATATTATGTAGTTACGTCTTTTTACCGCCGTAAAACAAAATCTATACTATATTCATCTTGGGGCATTTGAAAACTCCGTATGATGTTAACATAAAGTGACGCTTAATATACCTGACTTTAGAGGTGGCAATCGTGTCCTTCGCTTCGGTTACGGGTCAGGTGACACCAGGTCAGGTCATATCGGGATCGGGTTGTGCCGAGCCAGTTACGAGCTCAGGTCGGTTACAGTTCATGTCGGGTCATCTTCGAGTCAAGTCATCATCAGGTGACAAGTCGGATCGGGTCATCAGCGGGTCAATACCAGGTGAGGTTATCATCATATATTTTAATCTTAGGTCGGGTTGGGTTCCTCGGTCAGCTTTTGCAAGCTCTACCCGACTCCCTTGGATTAAGTAGTTGTCGTAGACTCGTTTGTAGTTACCCTTCCTACCTATTAGGCTATTACTGGCAGTCTGGCACTGGCACTTTTGCAGGCATCTTTCAACATAGAAACAAGGCATGCGCCACAAATGACCTCGACAACAATGAAAGTTTCCGGTTACTGAAGTGGCAATAGACGGCCAATTACATAAGAGTCAAGGATAAAACTTGTGAAGAACAATGGCAATTTGCCTTCTTCACTCAACAAACATTACCTGTACAAGGAAAAAATGGATTTCTTCTAAAAGAAATACTTCATCAGACTCACTCGACAAGCAAAATCACCAATTTTGCCTAATCTCTAACTAACGTCATGCTAGCTGACCTTTTTTTCTCTAATCTTTACATAGATATTACCTAATCTGATTAAGCGGTCATTAACCAATAATTAAGTGGTTGGTACTTCATTTACTTGGCCTTGCATCTTTCTGATTCTGGCCTTATCTATGCGGGCTCGCCTTACAGCTTCTTGGATTTGGCGATCATGGTCTTTCATCATCTGCTCTGTATTGCCGGAAGGGACTATAAGAGGTCCTGAATAATGAATTTTGTTTCCCTTTGATCCATAACCAATCTGCAAGAATAGACATACCATCAACAATGCATTCATGAACACAGCACAATTATTATTTGATTAACTTGTAAGTTACAACCATCGGTTTGTGCCGTAGATAATAACACTGCTCTTTACCGAAAGAAAGCAGAACAGAGTATAGAAAAACTCAAAAGAACATAAAAAGAAAGGGAAAAAAAAGACCTCCAAAGATCATAAACATCAGTTTAAGGCACTTGGTAGAGAATCATAAGTATAATGTAACCATATTTAGTTTCTTCTTGTAAAGAAGAACAAAGACACAAATAGACTGAAATCACTATTTCGCAAAGTTAACCTCTCATTATTTTCCGTCTTTTGGTCAAAGGCCTTAATGGTGGAAGAGGTCCAGCCAAGCCAAAGTTTGGCATCGAACAAATCTGCTTAGTTACAGGTATTGATGTAACAAATATGAAGGTTTGTGGAAAGTTTGGCAAATAAGTTTGGGCATTATGCGAAGTATCACCATAAAATAAGAATCCTATGCGGAAATGCAACTTAATTTGGGTGAACTTATCTACACTGCATGATCATAAAAAATTCCCAAATCAGTACCAGGAAGATGAAAGATAGTAGTAAGAGGGCTTACAAGAACAGGAACATTTCTGCTGCTTCTGTCGTCTTTATTTTGCTGAGAATTTACAAGAGATTGCATGTGATCCACCTGATCTCGCCTTGCCATGGACTCCTGCACTTCTTTGAAAGATCCAGGAAACCGAGTAATCAGTTTCGGCACACCATCATGAAAAGGACCAGTCCTTTCACGTTTATCTTCAGACAAGAAGCTTCTCCTTGCGGCCACAGAACCAGTCATTGTAGATAAATTTGCCCCATTAGACACCTTGAGAGCATCATCCAAGTTCTTCCCAGACTTAGCCCATGCCGCTTGGTGAACAAGTGGTCCCGAATGTGAGGCTCGCTTGGGGAGATGGGCTTGCCTGTTTGTACCCAGTTCTTCTTTGGCTTGAGATGCCCTGGGAGGTTCAAAAGGAAAGCCAGAAGCAACCTCTTCCGGATGGTTGTTGAACATTTCACTCCGACTCTTTGCACTAGACTGAGCTTGTCTTTTCTGGAAGGTATAAATAACAGTTAACAGAGAAATTAAGTTCAAGAAAAGGGCCAAAAGTCATACGGGAGAGGGACGGTGTCAATAGATCTTTCGAATCGAGCACAAAAAGTCAATAATACATCTATTCCAGGCCACCTATTTGAGCCAGGTTAGGAAAGCAGTCGACATTTCGAAACTCTAAACAATCTGGATAGCATAATAACCCATCAATTGAACTTTGATGAAGACAAAGTAAATCATTTCACTATCATTACCTCAGACCCTACAAAGTGACTACTACTCAAAGTATGGTAGGGGGTCGACATAAGCATAGTTTCACAATAAGAGAGAGGTTGTTTCGAAGAGACCCATAACCAAAACAGGGCAACCATCTACTTTAAGTAAAGAAAAAAGAGCCACTGAGGGTTTTGCAAGTCATTTTAATTTAGTCAATTGTATGATCTGTATATCAAAGCCAAGTGAATAATATTGTTGGCTCCATTGAAAATATGTACACAACTACACATTGTACGCATAATAAAAACCACGGCACGCTTCTTCATACACGAGGTACTCTAAATTATTTTCAATGTTAAGATAAATGAGGCAGAGCAGAAAAACTTCACTACCACTCTCCCACACTCCTAGAATAAGATTTGCATCAATGAAATTTAACATCAAACAAAAATATTTTAAAAGCTAAAAAGGGAAATTCTACGGTTGTACCCTCGTGTTTTTGGGTTTTCTATGGTATACCCCTACATTTTTGAAATTCTACGGTATACCCCCTAACTTTACACATTAGTCTATACAATAAACTTATTGATTGTCTTTTCTAAGTTAGTTTTTATTTGAGTTGTTAAATCGTCTTTTTTACGTTCCAATTACTCATCAACCTACTCAATTACTTATTAGTTCGCCGAATTATCCATTAACCCACCAAATAGTATACGAATCTAACTAACAATTCATGAATTCTCCATTATCTTTCATTTATCATAAAGTAGGCTTTTAATAGTAGTTTATGCTTATTTAAAGTGATTTGTGATGCATCTTATAGAGGATGATGATAAGACATTAATGAGTCAGAGTAAAAGTGGAACCACAGTTGTTTGATAACCGATATAGTTGATGCAGAGTTGAAAGAGGTTATCATGGAGAAATAAGCAAGAATTTTAGGGCTACAACGTACATTATTAAAGAAAAGAGGGGTACAATGTAGAAAACCGAAAAACTCAGGGATGCACCATAGAATATCCTAACTAAAAAACAGGTGGGTAGGTTCAGACCTTTTGGATTTGATAGGGTGATCAGGTGGCATAACAAACTAAATGAAGCTTCCCTCCTATTGTTCCTAAAAATCCAATATAAAACAAAAATCTAGAAGATATAAGAACAAGCATCACCAATAAAGATGAACTACCTGCATGGATAAGACTAACTCAGCATTGGCATCAGGTGCAGGAATGGCTCGAGACTCTTTAGTTACCTTCCTCTCAGGACCAGCTCTTTGGCCCTTGTTACCGGTAACTCTTTCCCTACATGAACAGCAAGAATTGGATAAAACACTTGTTTTGTTAACCTTTGTTTACTTTTTCTAAATGTGGGTCTCTTTATGCACACTATTGATTAGAGGCTAGACGAATTACTACAACACAAGTAGCTTAGGTCCAACTTCAAGACTAGACATTATATGGAAGCTTTAAGCTTGTTATTCTCTGGGAGACGAGACATGATCAAGTTTGCAATCAAAGAGAGCAACATGCGCAAATAACAGGCAAATAAATGATTGCCATAAACATAATTTTCTACATTTTCATGTGTGATACTTAACTGTTTCTAACCTCTATTGGCTGCTTGCTTTGCTTTTGCCTCTCGAAGTTTTGATTTTTTTTTTCAAATCAAATAAAAAATCAAATTTCTTATATATAATAAAAGATACGGCAAGGTCCTCGGCAAAGATCCTTCAGTGAAAATAAATCCCTGACACGTTCATTTCATTCTTCTCCATGGTTTATAAAAAAAAAATCTACTTGCTATTTCCATGTCAAGCTCAGTTTCACTAAATCAGAAAATTCATAGTGAAATAAACATGAAGACTACAAACAGTAGAAGTGTACCTTCTAGCTTCCTCATCCCTCGTTTTAGCATCAAACTCTTTACTTGGAGGATACTTGGGCAAACTTGATGGATCACAAGGAAGTGGTTTCGTAGTAAAAAACTGAGAAATGAAAAAAACACATATAAATACAAACCTCAGAAGATCATTGAGCACTCTTATAATTATTATATACGAACCCATAAGAAAACACTCCAATCACTAAAATTCTATAGAACAATGACAAAACCTTCCTCATAAGATGATAAAGTTAAGCAATGCTCAATATAATTTAGAAATGGGTAGATCACTCTAATCTCCATGGCCAGCTAGCAAAACTGTAACAAATATACTGGAAGAACCAGCTATATAGAAAAATGACATTCATAGAGCAACTTTCTAGTGCGTGTGCGCGCGCACACACACAAATTCTAAGTAGGAAATATAGGACATGTTGAAATAGGAATAATACAGAAAAATCAGAGTCATTTGTCAAAAAGACTTGAGAACGTTGTCCAGCCACTCAGAGCATTCTTACCTCACTATTTAGGGCTGACAACGCGGTTCCACGGTCAGCAGGGTCAACTGAAAGAAGAATCTCCAAAAGACTTAGAGCTGGAGCAGGAAAGTCTTTGAATGTTTCAGCAACACCGCGTGCATACGGCTGCTTGGGCTTGAAAACTGTCGCATGAGGCAACTTGGATTTTCTCCAATATTCTTCAGAAGGGGATCCACAAAGCTTGAAAATTTTATGTAATTGTTCGACCTAAACAGCAATATAATTTAGAAAGGTTGTGAAGAGCTTGATATATTATGCACCAAAACATATAAAAGCAAGGGTAATACAATCTAAAGGCAAAACACAGGACAGACTATAAGTCATACCAGAGTGATGAAGGCCGCCAAGGGAGAGTGAAAAGTTGGCTAAGGATCAGAAAGTCAAAAACTAACTTATTTAGACAACAGACCTAAAATAATTTTATTTTTTCGAATATTGTCATCTAAAAAATTCACGGATAGGCTTAATAGATTCAATCCCTCCCATACACCGTTATACATGAGAGCCTGGAAGCGTTGGGATAATGTTCTTGTACTGCCAAAATGTTCCAAAAACAATTTCTAACACTGAGCAACGTGCCAACTTCATGTGTTTAAGAGGGAACTACACCATCCTTTTTAGTGGACATGACAGACATAACATATTGCTCAGTAATATACACACTTGACGAATGTCTTTATAAGAGCTTGTTTGATGCTTTGTGACACTTGGCCATTAACGAAGAATCAGAACAGCACTGTCCCAATAGTGCTATACTGCTATGTAAGTCTCAACTCCAAACTGAAATCCGATGTTAACTACCGAGTCCGAAGAGTAAGCCCAAGTACCTCTGTTCTTCCAGGCATAATAGGCTTCCCAGCATAGAGTTCTGCAAGTATGCAACCAGTGCTCCACAAGTCCACAGCTGCACCATAATTAGTTGCACCAAGCAAAAGCTCTGGAGGCCGATACCAAAGAGTCACAACCCTGCTTGTGAGTGGCTGGCTTCCATGAGGATCATAGACGCTTGCCAGCCCAAAATCCGCTATCTTCAGTTTCCCATCATTATCAATAAGAAGATTAGATCCTTTTATATCTCGGTGTAGGATGCCCCTGCTATGACAGTGATAAAGTCCACGCAAGAGTTGCTGCATATAACATTTAACCTGCCGAGATATACATACAGCTTTATATGAGAACCAAGTGCTCTAAAACCTCTTTTTTGAAAACGTTCTCACAGTTTGAAGTTTTCTTTTGGAGTACGCAGATAGTTCAATTAGAAAGAATGGTTAAAAAACACAAAGCCTATGCACCTGTGATTCAGTGAATTTAAGAGCTGGGTGTGATGCAAGCCCTGCAAGATCATGCTCCATATATTCAAAGACAAGGTATAAGCTGCATGACATCCTTGACGTAACAAGACCCTCCAGTTTAATTACATTAGGATGGTCTAGTCTACGAAGAATGTGAATTTCCCTAGCCATGAACCGCACACTTTCAGGATCCAAGTTGTCAAATCTGACTTTCTTCAAAGCAACAATCTTTCTTTGATCTAGATCACGTGCTCTATATACACTACTATAAGTCCCCTGGCCGATCTGAAAAGAAATGGCACACGTAAAGACAAAAAACAGCCAGATACAGGTGAGCGGCCATAAATACGAACCGGCATAATACTATACTGTGATGAAGCCCTTCAAATATGTACATCAACAACATGCGGACAAACATATGGTCTAGGATCAGGAGCTGGTATACAACCATGTATGCCTGATGATTATGGCTGTGATCTTCATATAATATAAAACAGGCATACAACATCCCGTGCCACACAAGGCCTTAGTACAAAGAGAGACGCAAGGTGCTAAGAACTGGAGGTGAAGCGGCGCAAAGCGCGTGCCTTTTGGATGAGAGGCACCCAAATTTTATAGTAACAAATTTGTATTTTCCAAATAAAACTTTGGGCAACAATACCTTTTTTAGGAGTTTTTATGTTGGCAAACATTCAAAGAAGTAAAAATAAGGAATAATGGGGAAAAGAAATGGCAAAATTAAAGATCTAGATGAAAAAGAAATGTAACGTGCATACTAGCGAGTCTTGTTAAGTTAGCCTCGTCTAAAAGGCGCACGTAAAATGCACCGAGGCGTTGTGGCTGGTGCGTCATCCAAGGCCAATCAACGCGTGCTTTTATTAAACTAAACACGAGGCAACGACACCCCATTACATTGCAACTGTGTAAAGCCACTTATTGCCATAACAGAGGCCCTAAAAGCCAAGCACCCGACCATCATCAAACACTTCATATGTCCACATAAAAAAATAGCCCTCTTTTCTTTCATCGTCACCCCACAAAACATCTGGTCCATCACTAAGCATAGAAAAGCAGCAATGTAACTCTTAAAACCCTCAAAGACCACAAAATAACGGACCACATCTAACCTCAAAGAGCTACAAATAACTGCTTTACAGCAGAATTCTTGTCAATAATCTCAAGTTGGTCAAAAAACATTCCTTTTGTTCCGTTTTACAAGTTGCTTTAAAAACCATTGCTTTTTTGTTATATTTTTCGTCTAACCATAGACTTGAACTTCTCTTTGGAAATATAAATTCTCACGCACTATTTTATTAACCAAAGTAAATCACTATGGCCAAAATTAGGCTTGATACAAAAATCGATGTTTTGATCAAGGAGTTATTATTATGGGCAATGATAATGCCACTAAACTTTGGTTTAATGTCACTCAAATACAATTTAATCATATAGGTATCTTACTATTCACTCTCTCACAACTTGAGTGGCATTAGTAAAAACGGTAGTAGATTTATCATTACCCATCATTATACCCAAGTAACTTTCCTAATATTGCGACATATCCAATGATACGAAGTACTCCCTCCGTCCCAGTCATTTGTTTACCTTTGCTTTTGGCACAATTATTAAGAAAAGAGTAGGGGGACCATTTGTGTTGTTACTTAGTGGATAACAAGTGGACAATAATCCAATGGGAGATCAAATTACTCATAGAAAACAAACCTAATATAGAAAGGTAAACAAATGAATGAAACACCCTAAAAGATTGTAAACAAATGACCGGGGTGGAGGAAGTATTTCTTAAATTTTCTGTAATATCCTAAAACAACTTATAAAACGAAACATTAACTCAAAAACAGATTCACCCAAATTCAGCAAAAACACTCACATTAACTCAAGAACATTTATAACAATCCAATTAATAAACCAAGTAAAAGATTCTACCAAATTCATAACACAATGCAATTCAATTAATTCAATTAAATAAAACTAATTAAATTCAGAAGAATGCAAACATAATACAGTCACTACCTTATCCAACTTCTCAAAGGAATCAGCTCGTCTAGGCACCCAACCTTTAATAGCTTCCCCCGCGACAGCCGTAAGCCACGTAGGCCACCCGGCTGCCACCTGTTCACCCTCCACTGCCTTCGGAATTGGAGATTCCACTCTAACTGGTATTTCTCGCCTCGGTTTTCGGCCCGAATCATTATTACCGCCAATCACCGGTTGCTGTTGTTGTTGCTGCTGCTTATTGATCAACAACACCTTCTCATCTCCGCCATTGTTGTAATTATTGTTGTTATTACTATTAGTTTTACGAAGATGATCATCTCTTCTTACCGGACTTTCCTTGCTATCTTCGATTGCAGATGGCTTGCAACATACACATCCCATTTTTTGACGGATTTTTGTACTCAGTTTAACATTTTAATTCAAGAACAAGGATGAAATCAGATTTGAGTGATTAGAAATTAAATTACGGAGAAATTGTGAAATAGACTAATTTAAGAATGTTTGATTGGATTGTAGGATGGATGAATGAAGGAATGAATGTTTTGTGGTGAATTGATTTGATTAAGAAACCCTAGGAGGGTAATGTTGGATCTAGGGCACTGATTTTCAAAGACGCCATTGGAGATGGTGTGTGCATTAATTTGGTTTGTCGAAAGGAGAGAGGAATTTTAAAAATTACGGTAACAAGTTGTTGGTTTGTTTCATACAGGTTACACACTTACACCAGTGAGTTTAATTTGTTAGGGTAAAATCAGGCGTAAAAATAAAATCATGTGTGTTTTCAGGAACTGCGAAGTGGCAATCGGAATAGTCGGGTCAGGTTAGATCTAGTCGGGTCGAATTGGGGTTTGGGTCATATTGATTAGAAGATCCTTTTAAGGTCGAGTAGGGTTCGGGTCATATCGGATGAGGTTTTCTTTTCGAGTCGGGCCGAGTCATTTGGAGTCGGGTTATTATCGGATCTAGTTATTTATTGCATTACTCAATTAGCTTTTCCCGCTTCATTCAGTTTAGCTTTTGAAGATTATTTTGGTTTTGTTATTAAGTCAAATATATCAAGATAAACATTAAGTCACTTTTTCTTTATCAATATTAAGTTTAATAATTGTTGGGTCGTCAATTTGATCAAGTCAACATCGTATCGGATTCATTCGGGTCGTGTTCAAGTCACCGATCATCATGTCATATCGGGTGTCGTGTTGCAAACCTGGCTAGTTGGTTTTGGGTTACTAAAGCTTTGGGTTATAATGGATCAATTTTCAGGCGGGCATCGTCGGGTTAATCAGTCGGATCAAGTTTGTCAACTCTAATTAAGTAATAGACATTTAATTACTTCCTCAATATTTGTTAATCTTACCATTTGCTTTTAAATATTTAAGAATAGATACCAATTGCGGAGTTCGACACATTGTGGGTTTGATACCAATTTGTTTAAGCTAGAAATCGATATCTCTAACGGGTTTAGTATTACCCACTTACATGGATGAGACAAAACAATACTAAGTAAGAGTTAAATAATAACAAAAGTTTGAAGAACTCATATCCATCTGTAGATGTTACCGCCGTCACACAGTCAGCACAAACATCATTCCTGCTCACTTCAACCGTCGCCACCACTTAGATGGGCATCAGACGAGATAACTGAGGCGACTTACGCACTCAATGCGTCAGGACAGGTGACGGTGTGTGACATACACGCGTCGTCGGTACAAGGCGCTTTTATTTCCGACATTCGCACTGGTGATGGCCACCCGTATTGGCGACTGGCGCCGGGACCCATCACATCGGAAAAAAAAACATCACCCCTGACGATAAAATCCGTGAAGAAGTCAGACTATAATCTAAGGCTTAATAGTGGTAGAGGCAGGAAAAACGAGATGTATTGATTTCAAAGTCACTTGAATAAAAACCATGAGATATTGACGTTAATAGAAGTAACAATATTTCTCTCTGTGAGGCCAAATATTGTTTTACACAAAAAACAGACATTCTCGAACTATCAACACAAAAACATTATGTTTATAGAACACCAGAGCAATCACACGCCATACTCGAAATGGGACAGAAGCCGAACACGATCGGCTTTGATACCACTGTCGGAAAATTGCGTACCTAAATAGCGGAATAGATACGATGATCGACGTGCCGCTTTCTGTCCACAAAACCGAAACCGAAACCGAGACTTATCCCGGTGGCTACTAGAGTCACCGGATATAGCCACACCCCAAATTCGAAAGCTCCAATTTGATGGAGAGCTTAACCGTGATTATAGTATATCGTATGAATTGTGTTGTGTGTTGTCGTCTATCTCATCTCTTCCCATATAACAGATGTCCTTTTAAATTACTTTAAGTAGATGTTACAAAGGAAGGAATTAAGGAGAATAATGATGATTAAATTTTGATTTAATGGCTCATTATGTAAGTTTCTTAAACTCGATATTAGACATTTCTAATATCATATACTAATATCATATAATTAATAGTTTACTCATAAACTATATGGACCTTATGCATGCATAACAAAAGAATAAGTAAAGAACAATTTCTTACATTGATTATGAAAATATGGGCACAATATTTGAACTTTTTTCAAATATTGTTCTTGAGCTAGTAATATGAGGATGATTTTCCAAGTTTCAAAGTAGAAACTCTCCAATTAGTAGCACCCAAGATAACCCTTAATCTCTACAAAATACTATACTAGTATAAAATGTAGTCTCATGTTACTACACTACTAATGTTATTAGAAATATGAACTTCAAGTTTTAGTATTTCTTAAGTTTTAGTGAGAAGGTGGAGAAAAATTAGAGAGATAAGTGAATTTTGCATGAATGAATAAAAATGAGATGATATGAGTTTTTATAAGAGGGAACTTGTCCTCTTGTTTGGCTCACATGGACCGGTCACCCACACCACATGGGTGGGTGTTGTCTCTTTCAATTGTTCTTAACAAGAAAGGTTGAGTGTTGCTAATAGTTTTTGTGCATGATTATGTCTAATTCCTAATTAGAATAATACACAAAAATCACCCTCTTTGAACACTACCAAAAACCGGTGCACCCATTGTAAAATGGGTGTCCATTTTATTTTTGAGATTTTGTCATTTGTCACATATGTGACATGTGACATGTAACATGTAATCTTTGCTTATAAATATGCATTTAACCAATTTAATCGCAATTTCATAACAAATAAATTAGACTTAACATTTTAAGTCACATTTTATAATTACATGTAAATAAAATGGGTCATCTTATATTTGGTTAATATAATCTACAACAATTTATAATTATAATCAACCAATTTTGCTTATCTCAAATGTTTCATAAACATAATGCATTCTTAGTAATATAACAATTAAGTTACTAAAATGAATCTTATTTAATCATATTACAATAAGATATAATTCTTACTAATATAAACTTAGTTCAATTTAAGGGATTAATTAATCTGTATCGCTATACAATAAATTAATGTACATGAGTAGGAGATTGTCCTTTAGGTGTGACCTCAACCTCAAGGGATCAACTGATCACCACCGTCATACGACAGTAACGTCAAACTCAATTAAGTCAATCGTTACCGATTTATGTTGACCAGTTGACTATAATATTCATCATCTTTTTGTATTCTTATTATTGAGATTTAATTATGTGATCGCACTATTGTTGAGGACACTCACTCCAACACATTATTCACCTCTTAATGTCATGTCATTATCACAAAGATAATGTAAAAGCCACAACTAATGTGGTTGTTAATTACTGAATTTCAATACTCCCACTAGGCCACACATCCGAGTCAACTCCCACTTGGCCACACAACCAAGTCATAAAAAAAACACAACTCAAAAAAGAACTAGCAACCACGTCTCATACAGGGAAATGGGGCGTGCGACCAAACATGTAACAAGTAGCATTATATTAAGTTTCCATCAAACTAACATAACACTTTCACAATAACGATTCCCCAGATCATTCAAACAACACCGCAGCATACACTGTCCCTTTATGCTATAACATGTTATGAAGTTATATACACAATATAACCGTCGGTCGGGCTTAACATGGTGTAGTTGAATTGACCATTCCTAAGACACTAATGAAAATCCATCTTAACTTGACTGCTTTCCTAACATGACCCATTGAACCAACGATTTTATGATTCTTCGAAATCACCCTAAAGTAGCAACATCAAATCTCGATTTCATCTCACAGCTCCAAGTCAAAGGGTTTCGTACCAAAATATGACACAAAAGTCCAAAAGAGCTCACACACTAACAGATTAGGGAATCATCTGTCACTCCTAACGGTCGACAAAACACACATAGTATGATATATGTGTCACAACATAGCTCCCGATGGGCATATCACGCTTCTATGTCGTACGAATCATAAGTCTAGATACTACAAAAGTATCTAACCCAAACCAATAGATTGATAGATATACACAGTTTCCAATCCAACAATTGTGATTCGGTTCAAAGCTTTAGTACGAAAATAGGGTATCTTCTCATACTTCGACTACAAAATTAAGTCTCATCTTAGACTTACTAAGACGACTATATAACGAGTCAATATCTTTTCCATACAACTCATGTACAAAGATAATCTCCAACACTCTCTAAGTGTTAACGTGACTCAGTCTCATCTTGCCCACTACACAAGTGTCAAGGCGATTACTTGTGTGACTAGGCAATCTAAAAGCTTGGTGATATCTTATGTGCCTCATCCTGCAACAAATGCATATGAACATTTTCAAAAGAAACAAAATCTTTATCCAAAAATGTCCATCATCAAACAAATTCACAACTGAACAAGATTAAACATAAGTTGACGCTTTTGCACAATTGGCTCTGTTGGAGTAAGTGTCCTCAACAATAGTGCGATCATTTAATTAAATCTCAATAATTAGAATAAAAATGGATGATGAATATTATAGTCAACTGCTCAACATAAATCGGTAACGATTGGCTCAATTGAGTTTGACGCTACTCTCGTATGACGGTGGTGATCAGTTGATCCCTTGAGGTCACACATAAAGTACAATCCCCTAATCATGTACACTAATTAATTGTATAGGGATACAGATTAATTAATCCCTTAAATTGAACTAAGTTTATATTGTATGTGAGAATTATATCTTATTGTAATATGATTAAATAAGATTCATTTTTAGTAATTTAATTGTTATATTACTAAGAATGCATTATGTTTATGAAATATTTGAGATAAGCAAAATTGGTTGATTATAATTACAAATTGTGGTAGATTATATTAACCAAAAATGAGATGACCCATTTTATTTACATGTGATTATAAAATATGACTTAAAATATTAAGTCTAATTTATTTGTTATGAAATTGCATTTAAATTGGTTAAATGCACATTTATAAGCTAAAATTACATGTTACATGTCACATGTCACATATGTGACAAATGACAAAATCACAAAAATAAAATGGACTCCATTTTACATATGAAAACCGGTTTTATGGGTGGTGGTGTAGGGTTTAGGCTTTAAGTAGTGTTCTAATCAAGAATTGAACAAAATGATTACTAGCTTAAACCTATACCCTAGCTATTACCTTGTGAAGACAAAAGGAAAATCACCCCCCTATTTCCCATATGGTGGCCGGTCATGTTGAGCATGATAAGAGGACTAGTTCTCTCTTTATTTTTCCTCCTTCTCACACTACAAAACTTAAGAAGTTTTTCACCATAAACTTAAAGTTCATTTTTCTTACTAATTATATTTACTAAGTGTAGTAATTAGATTATTAGTTATGTTAAGGTAAACTACTATATTGTACTAGATTAGTATCTAATATAGTGATTAAAGGGAGTTGTCTTGGGTGCAACTTATTGGAGAGTTTCTAATTTGAAACTAGGAGTTCATACTTTGACTTATAGCTCAAGAACAATAGTTGAAAGGAGTTCAATTATTGTGCCCAAAATTCGTACATATCAATGTAAGGAACAATTTTTTCTTCCTTCTTTGTATTTTGTTATGCATGCATAAGATCTAAATAGTTTAAAAGTAAACTATTCATTATATGATATTAGAAATGTCTAATATTGAGTTTAAGAAACTAACAGGCTCAACACATGAACTAATAAAGAACATATCTTATAAAAAAATATAATGCGTCAATCATCTTGTTAGTCTTACTAGATGACAACTCTTAGTCCCACATAAGAACTAATCTACTCTTACCACAAAGGCCAAAGTAAAAAACACTTGATTACATATCATTGTGCATGCGTGTAAAGGATTGATTAGGTAACAAATTACTTATCAATTACAAAATTGACGTTCAACCATGTACTAAACAAGGTACACATCAAATTACCAATTACACTAGAACAAGAAACAATACTCTAATCGTTTCTTGCACTCAATCATAGGTTTAGACATAACCAAAATATTTATATTCTTCTAAAATACCAACATGTCACAAATTATTAAAGAGAAACTTATTCTCCTATATAATTTTGACATAGCAACGTCAATTTCACCATTCCAACTAAATCATCACACAAATGACTTTTGAAATAAGTATGGTAGACTTCTAACACATGGACACGCCCAAAGAGATACAAAAAGTTATCATCTCAATCATTTAAGACGGACTCAGCTGATCGATCCATGTGTATAAATTTCTCAAACAAATTGATTCAAGAAAATAATCTTTACATCCATTTGAAAACAAAATCAAATAGATAACAAAAACTTAGAAGAAAAGTGGAACGAATCCTAACATTTTGAGAACATATCTCATAATAGTTTTAAACCTAATTGTCACAAAGACACACATTGTCACAACGTTTTTATGCTCTCATATAACGATCCATTTTTATTACTTGGTGACTACTCACTTACTAAAACTGATAGCACCCACTTACTAAAAGTAGGAAAAACAATTGAATATTTAGGACAACTCCTGCTATCCTCCATAATGAGCAAAACATCTCAAGGGCCAACCTTATGTTAATCCTTATAACTTGACATACAAGTTAACATTTACTCATCGGTAGACAAAGTCTCATCTTTACTATGGATCATAGAACTACTCTCACTATCCAAATATGAAGATAAGTTAAAACTATTCTTGGTGACTCAATGAGCTCACAAATTCTCCCACTCACCAAAAGATAGTTTTGCATCATATTGAATACAAGACAAAAGTCTACTAAACTTCACCGAACACTTAGGAACACATCCAAGTGGATAAATATCGTGGTTTCCTTAAACACAAAGTTTAAATATTAAGGTATAAGTGACCAACCTATTATCCAAAACTTATTTTGAGTGAGCAAAATTTCCTAAAAACATATTTAAGGAATCCTCCTCTAAACTAAAAGGAGGAAAAACTTGATCATCGTCATACTCACTTAACCATGTCAAGTGATATGTACAATTCCTTAGCTATAACAACCTTTAGTCATAACGCTTAGGAATTATAAAATCAACACATATATTTTTTCCTCATTTACACTTTGAACATATCAAAGATTTATTCGCAACCAACACATTTACTAAGAGTATTGACTCTAAGTTCAAAGTCGGTTTTCACCATTTATTATAAAATGTTTGAACATATCAAATACTTAATAAAATGATAGAGGGAAAAATATACAGTCTCATGATGGTCCTTAACATTAAAATACCCACAAATAAAATAAAAATAGATTGAAATATAAAAGTTAAAGACAATGAACATATGTTAAAATGTAATCAAGCAGAAGAATAACAAAATAATGCGGTGAACATATATATTTTGGCCAAACACATAGCCATAAGAACTATTGACTTGAAGTTAAATAATAATCCGTGATTTCCAATGAACTAATTATTGAAAAATAATTCTGCACTCCAGGTGCTTATAGAATAACACATCAAAGTAGCACAAAGCTTATTTGAAAACAAAAAACAATGTAGCATCACTAAAAGGTTAATTATCCATCGACAAACAATGGATTAAACAACTACGAGTTGTAAATATTCCCACTTTGTTTCTAAATCCACAAAGGGCAAGAAATATCATCGGATGTAAGAAACACACATAACTCGAAGTGATGAAAAAAGTAATGTCATTTGGCTCAAATCTATCATGAACCAATTTAATATTATTTTCACATTATTCTCTCGTCGACACTAAGTCAGACATATTTAAGTAATATCACATATTTGTCCTTAATAGTAAGAAAAACATAGATCATTAATAACCGTTTCGGGAATCATCAGCCACAAAATGCCATCTTCTCCCGCCTCAATAAGTTTGAGACTTTTATTAAGAATTGAGTGTACTAACAACGAAACATAAATTTTTTTCCATTTTTCCTAATCCCATAATTGGATGGCAAACAAATCACCATGGAAAAAATAACTCCTTACGCCAATCAATCTCGTGTTTAAAAGGTACATCATCTCATGTAAGATAAACAAAACGACGACGATCCTTAAAACACTTCCGAGTCAAGACACATAGTCTTGTACCCTACGTCAAAACGAATATGACTTACATCTAGTCTCACGCTACATTAGCTATAAGACATGTCTCAAAACTACTTAATAAGTCTACATACAAAATAACAAAATTTTGCATACATCAAGCTTACTATATTTGAACAAATACTATACAAGACACAGATTTCATAATCCTACTCATTAGTAAGATATTCAACCTCGATAATAGTGATCACAATTTCTCAAAATCGTTATTATTAATAAGATACTAAATCTTATCACGCTAGTTATTCAAGTTCAAACCGCTTTACCAATGGTGAACAAATCACCAAAACACTTGTTGTCATACACAAGTATATGGATGAAGGCACAATTCAAAAAATTAAATTATTAAAAAAAAACCTTCATTTATAGTGTTCGTTCGAAAATTTCGCTAAGCTCATAATCATCACAAACACCATAAACAAGAAATTTCAACTTGTTAATTAGCTCTTAAGATTAAATAAAACGAAATCAAATAACCATTACAAAACGCTAAACAAATTAGCTTTACCCTTATAGTATCGACTAAACAAATTAGCACAAACAATAATATCACTTAGATATTAGACAAACACTATGCAAAACAAATTTGTATGTCTTTTAAAAAATGATTAAAATTCCTTAATCATAACACATATGATTGTATTAATGAGTTTTTGATACACAAATAATATGTATTAAATTATTTCTTATCTCTCATGTAAATAATAAATTTACACGTTATCATATATCACTAAGATATAAATTATTTATGTAAGACAAAAAATTACATAAATTAACATATCACTAAGATATAACGGAATTTCTTATGTAAAAAAAATTACATGTACAAGTATACCACAAAGATATAGATTATTTATGTAAAACAAAATTACATAAACTCACAATTTACTATATCACAAAATTATAAGCCATTTCGTAAAACAAATTTAGAAGAACTCTCGTATAAAAAAAACATACGAGTCCTTTTGTAAAACAATTCACAATAACTATTATATCATTATGATATACGCCTTGTACGTAAATTATAAAATATCACGAGCAACAAATTAAATGTCAATAAGATATTTATTTTCTCTATTTAAATGTAATACAAAATTACACAACTTTCACAAGATAAAATATACGAAACGGATTCGTAAGTTCTATCTTTATCTTGTAAAACACAATATACAAAGGATTATGAGTAGCATATACTAATTCGGACACGAAGTCAAACATTAGTATTTCTCACACCCATAAATTTCTAGCTGATTGCTTAAAATATAAGAAGTCACTAAGACATTTAAAGTTTACATACAAGGATAACTTTTACGTGACTTGTAAAATATCACTTAGATATTTACCATTTACACGTAAGATAAAATTTCATGAAACATACTCATAAAATATAATTTATATGACGAACGATATTGATACCCACATAAAACAAATTTACATGGTCCAAACTCAAATATATATGAGGAATATGAAACACATTCATAAAATATATCGTCACTAACACGTAAAATAAACTTTTATGAAACGTATTCATAAAAAAATAAGGTCATATTAAAAATCACTAAGAAATTTAACTAAGACGCATAAAACACAATCATATGTAGAAAACATATCTATATGGTCCACACTTTTATACATATAAAACACATTTATATGGTCCATACAAATCGGATATGAAACATATTCATATATTTATAATTGGCTAAACTAATTAGCATAAAAAAAAAACATCACTAAGATATTTAGTATGGCGTAAAACAAATTTACATCTTCTACTAAACATGTTATTGAGACACACTCATTAAAAATACACATGTCAAAATACTCAATACACCATAGACCATACCCAAGAAAGGATATACAAACATTAAAGGCGTATAGCACTTAGATATATTCAACAAGTGGGTAAATGGGTTATAAATTTTTTTTTTTTTTTTTTCGGCAGCAGTAAAGTTATAGTCCTTTTCTAGTCCCTCGCACCTTTAGCCAGCTCATGTGCCAACTTATTAAGGTTGCGAGGGATAAAACTAAAGCATAAACAGTGAAAGAAGGGCAACAAATTTGCTATGTCTCTGATGATGTCCGCTGTTGTATGATGCGCGTGATCCACACCTGCTAATTGATTGAGAACCTGCAGACAATCAGATTGTACATGAAGATGATTAAATCCATGTTCCATTCCCCATTGGAGTACTCCACGGATACCAAATGCTTCAGCTTGTGGCGCATTTTCCGCTTTGATTTTTGAAGCATTTGAGTAAAACAGAGTACTATTGGTGTCATAGGATACCCATCCATAAGCAACATTTAAATTGGATTCCCAACTAGCATCAACTTTTATGCGGGTAACAGCGCAATCTGATTCCTTCCCAACCAAGAAGAAAGGAAAGAAATTCCGAATTTTATCCCTCATTTCCTCTCCGTCATTATCACCAGAGATATATTCATTTTCTCCCTAGTAACTAAGATAAGTTTTAGCCTTAAAAGCTAAATCAGCTTCCTTTTCCTGCAGTCGGAAGAAAAATTGCGGGGAATATATATAATCTTCCCATACCAGCCTGTTACGAACACACCAGATAGACCAAAGAATAGAGAGGAAAACTACTATGCCCTTCCCATCATCATTTTTTATTAGGGCAAGATAATTTAACCAGTTGATTATCCATTCTTCAATCCCTATGAAATGATCATTTGCAACAGATATTCCCAGAGAGGAAGCAGCCCAAATCCTCTGTATTTGAGCACAGTCACGAAAGAGATGGGCGTTCGTTTCAATTGTTCCTTTACAAAACAAACAAGAATAATCAATATCCATATCCCTTTTATGAAATTCTGCCCTCAGTGGAAGCGTGTTAGTAACCACTTTCCATAGAAAAATCTTCCACTTTTGAGAAATAGGGAGATGCCATAAATTCTTCCTACAAAAGTTCTTAATGGAACTATTTATTCTATGTCGATCCTTGTGTGAACTATTATTCTCCAAATAAGTGTTTAGAGCAAGAGCATATCCACTTTTGACAGTGTACATACCCGTTGAATTCTTTGTCCAAAATAAGTAGTCCTCCTTTCTTGACTGGCATATAGGCATGGCCCCAATTTTATTAGCCCAATTAGGTTCAAAAAGTTCCGCTATTTTCTCAGTGTTCCACGTAGAAGAGTGAAGAATTAAGTCCTTAACCTTCAACTGTTCCATTTGGCTTGGTGGACGAAATCCCAAAGATGTAATGTGAGGTGGGGCATCACCCGCTATCCATTTGTCATTCCAGATATTTAAGTTAGAATTTATTCCAAATTTCCAACCTAAATATGGGATGATGAGTTCCAGTCCATGAATTATGCTTCTTCTTCCCCATGAAGCCTTGGTACAACGCTTAATAGATTCCAAATCTGTTGAAGCGCCATTCTTAAGAATTATATCGTAAAAAATTTTGCTTGTAAGAGATTCTTTGTCTTGAATTATACGCCAAGCAACCTTACTCAAAAGAGCCTGGTTAGTACATCTAATATTCCTAATACCCAGACCACCTTCAGATTTTGGAAGGCTCAGGAAATTCCTACTACACCAATGGATAGTCTTAGAAGATTTATTCCATGCCCACCAGAAATGTGACAGTAAGGAGTTAATCCTATCTGCCACACTTACCGGTATTTTGAGTACCGATAGGGTATAATTTGAGAGGGAGGACAGAACAGAACAAATCAAAGTCAGACGTCCAGCTGGTGATAAGAAAATGGCATTCCAAGAGGTAATTCTCTTTTTAACTTTATCTAAAATAGTATTAAGGATTTCCTTCCTTGAATTCCCAAACTCTGTTTTAATTCCTAAATATTTTCCTAACCCATTGCTATTTGAAATCTTGAAAATCTTGATACATTGTTGTGCCGATTTCATTGATGTGCTAGGACTAAAGAGGACTCCAGATTTTTTTGGATTGATAACCTGTCCAGATGCTACACAGAATTCTTTCAGAATGTTATCAAGCTTATGACTTGCCCCACCCTTATCATTTAAGAAGAAAACTGCGTCATCCGCAAAGAATAGATGAGATATTTTAGGCGAGTTCCTTGCAGGTGATAATCCACAAATAATTCCCCTTTCTTGTGCTGCAGAGACATTTTGAGATAGAATCTCCATACACATAATAAAAAGAAGTGGGGATAGTGGATCACCTTGACGTAGGCCACATCTTGGTTTAAATTGTCTCATGGGAGAGCCGTTAATTAGAACTTCATATGAAACAGAGTTGACACAGCTCATAATAAGCCTAACGAAAGAATCAGGAAAACCAAAACGGTTTAAAGTACCTTCCAGGAAGTCCCATCTTACCCGATCAAACGCCTTACTCATATCAGCTTTAAACGCAAATCTCCCTAAGCTTCCAGATTTTTGATGATTTATATAGTCAATTAACTCATTTGCAATAAGAATATTATCCGAGATCTGCCTCCCTTTAATGAAGGCATTTTGATATGGACCAATTAGGTACTTCATAACCCTTGACAATCGATTTGTAATGCATTTAGATACAATCCGCATTATGACATTACACAAGCTTATCGGCCTGAAATCTTCAACAACTTGAGGCGCACTGCATTTTGGTATAAGCACTATGAATGTACGATTAAGTTCTTGCAGCACATGTCCCCCATTTAAAATAGCTAGTACGGCGTTGGAGACATCCGACTTAATAAAGTGCCAACATCTTTGATAAAAGAGTGCAGGAAAACCATCTGGACCTGGAGATTTTAAAGGACCTAATTGAAAAACCGCTTTTCGGACCTCCTTTCTAGAGAAAAGCTTGCTGAGATAATCTTTATCATCTTCTTTTACTCTGGACTTTACTTCCTGAAAAATAGAGCATAACCCCGCAACCTGAGGAGATCTGCTATCATTTATATTTTCCGGATTGAAGAGGGTATAAAAACGATTCTGAAATAAGTTACCAATGTTGTTTTCCTCATATGTCCAATCTCCGTTTCGATCTTTGATTCCACAGATAAAATTCCTACCAGCTCTTCCGAAAACCCAGTTGAAAAAAAATTTAGTACAAGTATCACCTTCAATATTCCATTTTATTTTTGCACGCTGTTTCCTGAAAAGAGCCGTAGCTTTAGCAAAGTCTATTACCTCCGAATTGGCCCTCTCATGAAAGGATTCGCACCCGGTTGATAAAGACTTCTCCATTGCGACCTCTAATTTCTCATCAAAATCTTCCCATTTTGCATTCCATTCTTTTTTCCTATCCAATGTCCACTTTTTTATAACACTTCTAGCCTTAGAAAGTTTCCTAGCTAGACTAAATTGTGCAGTACCTTCAACACCACAAGCCCAATTATTTCTAATTAGAGCTAGACAATTCTTGTCCTCTAAGCTCCACGACTCTATTTTGTAAGATCTCCTCTTTCGACAGACCGTAAGATTAAGGTCGAGCTCTATTGGCGCGTTATCTGAGATTTGAATAGGATAATGCTTGACCCCTGAGCTCGGAAAATAAGAAAACCAATCTTTTGACCCATAAGCCTTATCAATTCTTTCGTAAACTCTGTGAATACCCTTCCTATTATTACACCATGTAAAGCGAGGGCCTTTAAACGGAATATCAATCAAGTCGTTATCCATTTTCCATTTACAAAAAACATCTGCTCCTTTAATAGTACCTTTGTTTTTACTAAATTTGTCGGTATGAAATTCCACCTGATTGAAATCTCCTAAAATAATGAAAGGGTAAGGAAGAGTAGTGAGCCATTTTTCAAGCGCATAAAATACGGAAGATCTGTCAGACGACTCAGGTGCACCATAAAACAGAATCAAGTACCACGACAAAGTAGAACTTTCATTGAGCAAAAGGATGATGAAGTTGCTACATGATGTAATACTGTTGGACCAATTCATAAGTTTTGATAATGACATGTGTTTATGTAATAATATGTTTTACTCGATATATCATATGCGTGTAATTGTGTGCTTTAGTCTTATTATAGCTAGCAACAATTATGAGAAGAAAGATCAAAGTTAGACATAACTTTGATAAAGTCTGTGAGACAAAGTTATAACAACTTCAGGAATAACTTTGGAAGTGAACATGGAAGTTATAGCTAACCAGGCATAACTTTAAGGAAAATCGCTTCAAACAAGATCTACATAAATCTACACAAGACTCGAGATGGAGGGTCTTTGTGATCAAGATGAAGAGATGATCCGTATACTGAAGATCTTTGTGAAGATTAGATAGTATAGGTCGTCATTCGGTAACTATTCCATTCGAGAGATTTTATGTTCAAAAGTTATAGCTTTAGCCTATGATTTTGAATGATAAAATATTGATGCATGATTTTGGAAATAAAATGTTTTGAAATGTTTTCAAAAGTGAAAGAGTTTTATTTTTATATTTATCAATTATTTTAATAGAGAATATATTTATGAGATTCTATTGGTTAGTAATACAACTTATGGGTTGTCATGCTACCTAGGGTTTCTAATATATTCTATCTCAATTTGTTGTTAACCTAATTAGCCCACCTAGTGGTTGAGCCATCTAGGGTTTCGTGAAACCTAGTTTGTGCCACCTAGGGATTCGTGCTTCCTAGGGTTTCATGAGCTATAGGAATCCGGCCTCCATAGGTTTGTTTCCTTAGTTTACCTAATCTAGGATTCTACTATATCTTTACAACAATATTTTGAGATATCAAGATAAATATATTTCTATAAGATAAACCAAATAATATTTTGAGATAAAGATATTTCTAAAAGATTAGCAAATATTATTTTATGATAAGATAAGTATCTTTATTAAATATTATGCTAGGGTTTTAGATCTACTATGATTCTTCTTTTATAAATACTCATTCACATACTACTCTTTAAAAGACACGACATACACGAAATACACTACATTCACACGGCACAAATATTTACTAGTGTTGATTTTCAAAATCGTTTTAAAGCAAACCTTTGAGCAAATATTTATTATTTTTAGAGTTTGTTTTTAAAAGAGTCGTGCATCAATTATTATCAATCGCCTGAGTGAAATACGTTATTGGATAATAGTACATCATTATAAGCTTACAATTCTTTAACGGGAATCTGTGTGAGTTATATTGTACTTTCTTATTAGCGTAAGATAGTATAGAGTATTTAGCGATACTCACCTGGAGTTATAATCATAGTGTTGATTATACGAGTGGGTTGATAATTTTTGTAATCCGTAGAAAGGTACTAAAAATTATTAATCGAGAATAGTGGGACGTAGTTTTTTCAACTGTGAAACTGAACCACTTTCAAAATCGGTGCCTCTCTCATATTTCTTTACTTTTCGTTATTTCGTTATTCGCGCTTACTTTGATTAATTAATTAGTTGATTTTAATTCATAAGATCAAATAATTAATTACATATCATATAAATCGAAAAAGTGGGGCTAGTTTTTTAATACTCAATTCACCCCCCCCTCTTTCGTATTCGATCAATAGACTCTACAATTGGTATCAGAGCCTCGTGCTCTTGATTGCCTTACAGCAAGGAGTCTGATCCATTTATCTTTTTATTTTTATTTATTTTCCGCTGCATTTATTTTTATTTTAATGGATTCCAAACAAACATCAGTTAAGTGATACCCGTATACAGTTCGCTGGGAAAAACTGACAGGTACTAAAGCCAGACATACACACTGGACGGGGAAAAATATGATGACCCATTTCATAAATGGTAACGATTGGGAGTGTTGGCTAATCATTAAGAATGGTCCTAATAAGATCATGCTTGGAACGGCTACAGGCACTTCCATCGAAAAGAAAGAAGATGACTATGTTGAGGCAGATTATAAAAAAGCTGAGAAAAATTCAAAGGCTATTAGTCTGTTGCAAAACGGCATGACCCATACTGATTTTGATCGTTTCTCATCTAGTTCTACTGCCAAGGAAATATGGGATGGTCTTGAGTTAGCTTATGAGGGGACAACTTTTGTCAAAAAGCAACGCATAGCTCTACTTATGCGAAAATACGAATTGTTCTCCATGGAACAAAATGAATCGCTTGACAGCATGTCTACTCGCTTCTCTAGTATCATTAATGAATTGAAAAATCTTGGAAAAACTTTTGACTCCGAGGAAATTGCCAGAAAGATCCTTAGAAGTCTATCTAAACGATGGAGACCTAAGGTGACGGTAATTGAGGAATGTAAAGACCTATCTGACCTATCGTATCAAGAGCTACTTGGAACCCTAATGGCTCATGAGATTACTCTTGATGAAGATGCGGCAAATGATAGTAATAGCAAGAAGGTGGCTTTACAGGCCGAATCTAGTGAAAGACAAGATTCGGATCTTGAAGATGAAATAGTGTTGTTTGCTAGACGTTTTAAGAAAAAGTTCTTTAACAAACCACAAGGGAAAACGTTTAACAACAACACTAACAAATCTTACAAGAAGCCAATTGAGTCAAAAGGGTCTCTTTCTAGTCGTGGTTGCTTCAAATGTGGGGATAATGATCACATGATCAAAGATTGCCCTACATGGAAGAAAATCAAAGACAAAAATCAACGAGACAAAGCCAAGAAGGAATTCAAGCAAGTGATGATGGCTTATTGCTGGGGAGATCTCGACACAGAGGACGACGAGTCAGAGGAAGAGGAAGTCGCCAACTTGTGTCTAAGCAACGTCAGTCTTGACCTAATTTCTGACAGTGACAATGAAAGCGAATCCGAGATGTGTCTTGTTTGCAACTCAGATTCAGAACCAGATTCAGAAGATGACGAAGAGGTTAGTCATCTTGAACTTAAAAAGCAAGTTAAGAATTTATCTAAGAAGTCTTTAATTAAGTATTTTGAAGCAGCCTTAGATCATTGTCATGAACAGAGTCTTGAATTAAAAGATCTTAAAGAACAAATTCTTGATATTGCTGAGGAAAACCAACTTCTAAAGGCCAAAGCTAAAAAGCTCAAGTCTAAATTTATGGCAACTTCAGCTATAACTTCAGACAAGACAAATGTTGAGAAAGAAGCTCTTGAGTCTAAAGTTATAGCTAATGAAGCTATAATCTCAGAGTTGAAGCTCAATATTAAGCACCTTCAAGCCAAAGTTATGGCTAATGAAGCTATAACTTTAGAATTGAAGAAAGTCAATGAGCTTTTACAATCTCAAGCTAAGGCGAAGGAAGTTGTTATTCTTGATCATGAGAAAGTAAATTCTTTTCTGTCTCAGCAATTGAAAGATTTAAAGGCTGAATTCTCCCAAGCCAAAAGTCAACATAATGAGGAGAAACTTATCTTGAACAAACGTTTCAATGATTTTCGTGAAAATTTCAAAAAGAACAATCCCTCCAAAGACTCGAATGTAGATCATTCGTCGTGTGAAAAAGAAATTCAGTCTTTGAAGGAATTGCTCCTACATGCACGGAAAGTTCATGATAAGTGGGAAGGAAGTCAAAAGGTCTTAGACTTCCTTACCGAACAGTCTAATAATAACATGAAGAAAGGTCTTGGTCATGAATGCTATAGTCGTAGAGATCATGATAAGTGCAAATCCACTCCTTCTGACCGTGATTTCAGAAGAATGAAGTACGTAAATCTTTCAGAATATCTGATTTGCAACTATTGTGGTCACAACGGTCATGTTAAAGATAATTGTGTTAAATATGTTAATGACAACAAAAATCAAACTGATTTTGTGAAAGAACATGACGTGTCTAGTGTTAATGAGTCTGAACCTGAATCTCAATATGATGAGATTAGAAACAATAAGTTCAGGTGGTTTTATGACATGGCTTTCGATTACACATCTGTACCTTCAAGATCTAAACCTTATGTGAATCAAAAGCAGTCGTTTAAACCTACTGTGCGTCGTAACAATAATCAATATAATAAACCTAGCAAACCCTATCCTAAGAAGAAAAGAATTGTCAAACAGGTATGGGTTAGGAAGGATCAAATATATAGAGTCACTAACCACAAAGGACCCAACTTAGCGTGGGTACCTAAAAGCTGTATTTGATTCTCTTGCAGGTAATAGTGAAAGAAAACAATCTATGGTATCTCGACAGTGGATGTTCGAGGCACATGACTGGAAACAAGAATTTATTTCTTTCACTAGAGCCCTTCAACGGTGGCAAGGTCACCTTTGGAGACAACAAAAAGGGCAACATAATCGGTGTAGGTAAGATTGGTATATCTTCTTCACATGCTATCAATAACGTCTATCTGGTAGATGGCCTTAAGCATAACTTGCTAAGTATCTCTCAACTATGTGACAAAGGCAACAAAGTCGTTTTTCATTCAAATGTTTGTCGTATCATAGTTGAAGGAACTAGCAATGTTATCTTAGAAGGTCTACGTCAACGGAACGTGTATATGATTGATTTAAACAAAGTCACTACAAGTTCCTTTACGTGCATGAAAGTCACTGTGGATGATTCATGCTTGTGGCACAAGAGGTTTGCACCCATCAGTCCAACGATTTTAAAGAAACTTAAGTCTTGGGATTTAGTTGAGGGTCTACCCTCAATCAAATTCGAACAAGAAAAGATGTGTGACTCATGTGCCCGTTGTAAACAAGTTAGATCTTCATTCAAACCGAAACGAGTAGTAAGTACAGATCGTCCACTTGAATTGGTACACATGGATTTTTGTGGACCTATGAAAGTTAGAAGCCGCGGTGGATCAAGGTACGTATTCGTCCTAGTCGACGACTACTCCAGGTATGTATGGCCTATCTTTCTATTTACTAAAGATGAAACTTTCGATGAGTTTGTAGTACTAATGAAGCTCGCCCAAAACAAGTATGATAAAAAGTTAGTTTCCATTCGTACGGATAATGGCACCGAATTTGATAATCAAGCTTTTATAGAATATTGTAGGGAGAATGGTGTAGGACATAACTTTTCTGCACCACGAACCCCACAACAAAATGGTGTCGTGGAACGTATGAATAGAACATTAGAGGACATGGCCCGCACTATGCTTTTGTGTAGTGGCCTTCCTAA
>JAIUZE010023396.1:0-13625 GCA_022085475.1 Heliosperma pusillum
ACATGCAAGTTAAATAAAACTAGGAGTGTCAAAATATTAAAAACTAAATGCGGAAATACAACAAAGAGACGGGGTCTCTTAAAATGTTAGCAAAGAACAAGTGTTTAGCAAAACTAGCTAATATCGTCTAGAGGTGAAAACTTCCAGGGACAAACGCCCGCTAGCTCACACCCGAACCCCAAAATATCATATCCAAAAAGTCATCCAAGCAAGCAACCTGTTCATCCATGAAAAACATGAACGCCACAGTCAGTGGGGAGTAACTCCGGGTTCTCCCAGCCATATCACATTAAACGTACATAAAAGGAAATACAAAAGTAGAGGCATGCATATATAGATATACATGTGAAATACAATAAGGATAGATAGGCAATTCAATATATAATGATAAGAGCATATGGAATACAAATCCGAATCCATCATGTTATACAAAGACTCGGGGAAGACACTCTTAGGCAACCGAATACACTCACTAGGGCTTACATCTCCCCGTTAGCGGTATAAGTTTGATAAGATTGAGACTCGACAAACAAACCATGCCAAGTCATTCAATGATCAATCATATAATCATGCCAAATCATTCAATGATCAATCATATAATCATTCATGTAATCATCCATCCAAACACAACGACCCAATGACGAAATCTCTCACGGTAAATGAAACGCACTAGCATCGTGTACTATAGCAAGACAAGCCAATGGAAGCTCACGGAATAAGACATTTTCCGGAACCGTATACGATAAGACGTTTCGTATACTCATGACCTAGACAATCAAGTTCACGGGATAAGACGTTTCCCGGAACCATGTACGATAAGACGTTTCGTACACACAAGACTCTAATCCTCTCGGTAGGACGACGATAATAATACGGTCCTAGTCTAAACCTGGCCAGACTCTCGGGATAAGACGTTTCCCGATTCGACCTGTGGTAAGACGTTCCACATCCAAGACTCGGTCAATCATAGACGCCGAGTACCCCAAATTCGGTCAACCTTCACGAAAGAGGCGGAAAGAGATCTATAGTCAAAAGTCAAGCTAGTACGCTACAAGCAAAGACACCACCTCGCAAGGGTACAACATTTGACGGCCGGGTCGATCAACGCATTGCGTTCGCCTCCTAACAACGTCGTCATATCCCCACTAAACATGCAGACAAGCATCAAGGATACACCCCATCGCTCCGACATTCCAGTCTAACGAGTATAAGGGTGTAGCCGGGAAATGAGAGTTCATAGCACAAAATCATTAGTGCTCAAATCATAACATATGTAAAACCGACTCAAAGGGGGACATACCAAAAACCGTCACAAAACATGTGATACAAGCGAAAGAAATATCATATATCCAAAACATGAATATTATAAGTCACTACGTAAAATTATACGATAAACGAATCATGCGAACTATTATAAATTACGAGATTTAAAAATTTCAAGAAGAAAACACAGCCGTGTTCCAGGCCGGGGTGGAGGGAGGCGGCCGGTACCCCGGCTCGGAGCACAACTACCCACAAAAACCAAGTTTGGAAACTAACTAAAACAATGGTCCACTTCAAACGGTCATAACTAGAGTTCTAGATATGGGAATGCAGAAATTCCAAGTCGAGGTGATATTTTATCCTCTTACGGTTCCAACGAGTGGTCACAAGTCCAAAACAAGCAAGTAACAAAGGAGATATGATCATTCTACGAAAAAGGGTCGGTGTAGTGAATTCTCAGCCGGGCACTGAACCGGCAGCCGGCCCTTCGGCCAGGACTACTTCCTACCCGAGAACAACATACACAAGTTCCATCATTTTCAATTCTCCAAATTCACTTCTAATAATTATCAACAATCAATATTCGTCATCAACAATCATCAAATAACAACAATCATAAATCATAACATGATCCCTAAGCTTCTAATCGTATTCTAAATACGATTTCTAATCATATAAAGCATGCGAAACACGTAAATGATACCGAGTAACCCTTCACCGTTACCTTTACGCGTCTTTAATCGATTCTAAACCTTCCTAGTCTTCACCTACATACAATTAGATAATAAAAGACGAATATCATTCACCTTGAGAAAGACGGATAATTTAAAAAGCGAGAAAGACGGTAATTTTATTACCAATACGGATAGAGGAAGCTAAGAGGGGAAGAATAAGACGAACTTACGTGAATTCCAATAAGAAACGAAGGAGATACGGTGATTCAAAGATCGGAAAGTGTATGGAGGCAAGGGTTTTGGTTTGGGTTTCTTAGTGATGAAGTAATGTGTTGTGTTTGTGAATGAAAAATAGATTAAATGGTAGTATGATATTTATAAGGAAAAAGTCAACAAAAGTCAAAGACGGCTCAAAAGTCAACAAAAGTCAAAGACGGCTCAAAAGTCAAGAAATGTCAAAGACGACTCAAAAGTCAAGAAAAGTCAAAGACGACTCAAAAGTCAAGAAAAGTCAAAGACGACTCAAGACGGGATTCTCATGGAATCTCGCGGAAATTCCAAATACGAACTCGGAAATTCTAAATTCGACTCGAAACTTTAAATTCTAAATTAAAACTTAAATTTGCTGAAAAGGTTTCGTAAAATATTTCTACTAGAAAAATAGGGTACATTTCCGGGTGTTACACTTGGAGAAAATAAGAATATCATCAATGAAAACCACCACACACTTGTCAAGATACTCACTAAATGTGCGGTTCATCTGATCCATAAAGATAGCGGGAGCATTCGTCAATCCAAAAGGCATTACTTTGAACTCAAAAAGGTCATACCTCGTACTGAAAGCGGTCTTTGGAATATCAACATCTCTAACCGGAATTTGATGATAACCTGACCTCAAATCAATCTTCGAAAAAGTAGAAGCACCCTTTAATTGATCAAATAAATCTTCAATTCTCGGTAAAGGATACCTATTCTTGATTGTAATCCGATTCAATTCACGGTAATCGATACACAATCTCATAGAACCATCCTTCTTCTTCACAAAAAGAACGGGAGCACCCCAAGGCGAGGCACTTGGTCGAATAAAGCCCTTTTCAATCATATCATCCAACTGCTTCCTTAACTCTTTCAATTCAGACGGAGCCACACGATAAGGAGCTTTGGCAATTGGACCAGAACCAGGAACAAGATCAATGGAGAATTCAACATCTCTCTCGGGAGGAATCCCGGGCAAATCTTCAGGAAATACATCAATGAACTCTCGAACAATAGGCACATCTTCAATACTTTGCAAGGAGGTACTTGAAGAAGTCACAACACACAAGAATGCTTGGTGACCTTTTCTAACCATACTTACCAATTCATCGCGGAAATTAAAGACACACCTTTACGGGGATGAGATCCCTTATAGGTTATTCTAACACCTAAAGGACTCTTTAAGAAAATCTTTTGACACGACACTCGAACCTAGCATGATACATAGCTAACCAATCTATACCTAATATAATATCAAACTCTCCTAGAGGAAACTTAAGGAGATTCGCGGGAAAGATAGAACCCGAAATAGATATAGGTACATTTGGATAAAGGGTTGAACAAGAGATAATATCTCCGGATGGTAAGGATATGGGAGTATCCTCACTAGATGTAGGCTTGATTGATAATTTATTAGCATAGGTTGATGACACAAAAGACATTGAAGCACCGGTATCAAATAAAATAAGACACGGTTGCTCTAAGATTGAGAACATACCCGTAATGATCTCGGGATGAGCATCGGCCTCAGCACGGCTCATGACAAAGATAGAACCCTTAGGTTTAGGAGGAGGAGGGGGCAACTTTCGATCGGGGCAATCCTCGTAACGATGACCACCCTTCTGACAGAAGTAGCAAATGTAGGGTCGGTTGGTACAAGACACACCGGGATGGTATGGTTGCCTACAAACGTTACATTGACGACCTTGAGATTGAGCTCGAGATGTATAAGGCCTATGAGCCACATTTGATGTAGCTCTAGGAATAAAAGGAGCAGGATTCCTTGAATAGGCATTGGAAGAAGGATTAAACCTCTTCTTGTTAGCATAGGAATTAGAAGAAGACGGAATAAACGGCCTCTTCCCAAAAGCATTCGGCCTAGGAGCATAAGAAGGAGAGGGATTATTCATTAAAGCCTCATCTCGAATAGCCTTCATTGAATTTTCAGCCCACAAGGCATCGTCGTAGAGATCTCCAAAGGATGCGGTACCCCTTCTCACTTTACTTTGAAGCACGGCATTCAACTTGTTACGATAATAGAATGCACGGTCTTCATCATCACGAATAAGCCTCGGCGCAAAATGAGCGAGCTTATTAAACTCCGTAGTAAACTCTTGAGCTGATAGGTTGCCTTGTTTAAAATCGATGAACTCTTTAAGCCTTTGCTGTTTAAGCTCTTTAGGATAAAATCTACCCTCCACAAGAGCTTTAAAGCAAGCCCAGTTAAAGTCCTCTTCAAGAACGGCAGTGGCACTTGTGATAGCCCACCAGTTGTCGGCTTCTCTCACCAAGAAGTGCTTTGCTATCCTTACCTTGTCCTCTTCTCGGACTTGGTAAAGATCAAACTGCTTCTCCATCTCACGGAACCAATCGGATAGCTCCGTAGGATCAGGTTCTCCACCATAAGGCACGATGTTACTCCTTGCAATTTGCCCCGCCACCCATGCATAGCCACCCTGATGGTTGTCCTCCCTTCTAGGGGGGACTTGGTTGGCATTAGCTAACGCGGCATCTTGCTGATTCTTCAGCACTTGAGTAAGAGCTTCCATCATAACATTCTCAGCTAATCGCGGTCTAACCATCTTCAGAAGAAACAAAGACAAATTAAGTTACTCCTATCAATTAGCATAAACAAATAGACTACCAAGTAAAGGCCTTAACTTCTACCCAACTCTCTCATTTATTATTTCAAGGTCAAGTAGTTTAAGTTAGGGTTCACGTGTGTGCGTCGAGAGCGATCAAAGCTCTGATACCAACTGTGACAACCCTCCCGAATGCGGAAATATAAAACAAAGGTAGTTTAAAAAAAAACTTTTATACATGCAAGTTAAATGAAACGAGGAGTGTCAAATATTACAAACTAAAAACGGAAATACAACGAAGAGACGGGGTCTCTTAAAATGTTAGGAAAGAACAAGTGTTTAACAAAACTAGCTAATATCGTCTAGAGGTGAAAACTTCCAGGGACAACGCCCGCTAGCTCACACCCGAACCCAAAATAGTCAAGCAAAAAGCCATCCAATGCAAGCAACCTGTTCATTCTTGAAAAACATGAACGCCACAATCAGTGGGGAGTAACTCCGGGTTCTCCCATCCATATCACATCAAACGTACATATAAGGAAATACCAAAGCAAAATCATGCATATATAGATATACATGTGAGATACGATAAGAATAGATAGGCAATTCTATAGATAATGATAAGATCATGTGGAAATCAAATCCGTAACCATCATGTTATTCAAAGACTCGGGGTAGACACTCTTAGGCAACCGAATACGCTCACTAGGGCTTGCATCTCACTTAGCGGTATAAGATTGATAAGATTGAGACTCGACAAACAACCAAGCCAAGTCATGCAATGACCCTGAATAAATCCATCATGTTATCATCCATTCAAACAACTCAATACATAGACGGTTACCCAATCGTGCAAAGACCATGAATAATATCATGAAATCACGCATTCAAGACGACACAAGACGACATCTCTCACGGTAAATGAAACGCACTAGCATCGTGTACATGGCAAGTATGATTAAAGGCATCCACGGGATCACATTTCCCTGAACTCATACACGATCACATTTCGTATATGTAGACTATTTCCTCCTGGTAGCACGACGATAATAATACGGTCCTAGTCTAAACCTGGCCAGGATCTCGAAATCACGTTTTCCGATTCGACATGCGATAACGTTTCGCATCCAAGACTCGGTCTTACAATATATATGCCGAGTACCCCAAATTCGGTAGATCAATTCACGAAAGAGGCGGAAAAGAGCTCAAGCCTCATAACAAGCGGTACGCTACATGCAAATAACACCACCTCGCAAGTACACAACATTTGATGGCCGGGTCGATCAACGCATAGCGTTCAACTCCCAACAACGTCGTCGTATGCCCACTAACACATGCATTTAAGCAGTAGGATACCTCTCCGTTCCGACATTCCAGCCTTACGAACGGGAAGGTAGCCAAAGGAATGAGAATACAAAGCACAAGACAAAATAGTGCTCAAACCGTAACATTTGTAAAAACCGACTCAAAGTGGGACATATCGAAAACCGTCACGAAACATGTGATACAAGCGAATAAAATATCACATATCCAAAACATGAATATTATAAGTCACTACGTAAAATTATACGATAAACGGATCATGCGAACTATTATAAATTACGAGTTTTAGAAGTTAAAGGAAGAATATACAGCCGTGTTCCAGGCCGGGCAGGGGACCGGTGGCCGGTGGGCCGGCTCAGAACACAGGGCAAAAACCAAAAATCACCAAAACAGAGAAATGTGGTCTGGGCCGGTCAGTGGACCGGCGGCCGGTCGACCGGCACAGAGCCCCTCTTCATACAAATCCAAAATTTCCAAAGGTGTTACTGATGTGTTCCCAGCCGGTTGGCAGACCGGCGGCCGGTCGACCGGCAGGGAACACCAGTTCACCCGTGAGCCTTGCTCACTTAACCAATTCAATCCAATTCTCATAAATGCTTCTAATAATCATCAACAATCAATATATATCATCAACATTCATCATATAACATCATCCATTAAACATAGCATGATTCCTACTCTTCCTAATCGTATTCTAAATACGATTTCTAGCATATAAACATGTAAAACACGTAAATGATACCGAGTAACCCTTCACCGTTACCTTTAAGCGTCTCTACTAATCGTCAAGCTCCTCTTCTATAAGGAAATAGTCTTTGTCGGGATTTTGGAGGTCACCACCTACAAATAGATCGTAAAAAGATGAATAAAGTTCATCTTGAGAAAGACGGAAAGCTTGAAAAGCGAGAAAGACGATACTTTTAATATCAATACGGCTAGAGGAAGGTACGGGAAGAAGGATAAGACAAACTTACGTAAATTCTATCAAGTAACGAAGAAGTTACGACAATTCTAAGATCGATATCAAAGAGGGAAAGTTGAGATTTCTTAGAGAGGAAGAAAGCTTGTGTTTGATTTTGTGTTGAATAAAATATTAGGTTAAGGAGTAGTGTGAGTTGTGAAGGAAAAAGTCAAAGACGGTTCTAAAGTCAAGGAAAGTCAAACTCGACTCAAAAGTCAAGAAAAGTCAAACTCGACTCAAAAGTCAAGAAAAGTCAAACTCGACTTAAGACGGGATTTTCATGGAATCTCGCGGAAATTCCAAATACGAACTCGGAAATTCTAAATTCGACTCGAAACTTAAAATTCTAATTTAAAACTTAAATTTGCTGAAAAGTTTTCGTAAAATATTTCTTCTAGAAAAATAGGGTACATTTCCGGGTGTTACATTGGTTTTGTGCTAGCTAAGGTAACGATTACCGAGTTACTCGACGAATTAATGTCACATGTTCTTTTTGTTATTTACGGTTTTAAGTAGTAACATGCTAGGTTGTTATTATTATTATTAAGTTTTATGAGATTTTAACATATTTAGTGTTTTTGACATGTTGGATGATTTGTTCATAATCATAATTTTAGTATGAATGATGGTTGAATTGGTTGTTAAAATGGATGGTTGTTAATTAAAACATGTTAGAAATAAATTTTGGGTTGTTGTTGGTGGTGGCCGTGTATGGTGGCCGAGAAACAGGCCCGGTTCAGGCCGGTTCAGGCCCGGCAGATCCGGTCTAGGTTGGCCCGTTATTTGGCGCTTTGGGCTTGTGTCGATACTTGATTGTTTTGTTGTTGTTTTGACGAGTTTTAAATATGTTAAGCATGCGGGAAATATTAAGAAACGATTTTAGAAATGGTTGACCAAAACATGCCCAAACCAGCCCGTGGGCCAAGTCCAGGCCCGGTCCAGCCCATGACCCGTGAGCCCTCCTTTGGGCTTGTGACGGTTTTTGAGTTTATTGTTATTATTATATCATGTTTTGTAATATTTAGCAAGTGGGAAATTTTAATAAGTAAATTATTTAATTAAACGGTTTTCATAATATTATTATTTCTCACATGTTAGAAATTATAGCATGAGATTGTAGTTTAATTTGATATCCTTTAAGTCAAGCGGGTTTTCGTAAGAATTAATAATTCACATGTTAGAAATTAGAATAAAATAGCATGAAATGAATATGATGTTCTTATGTTCAAGCCTAAATGGCTAAGACTCTGTTACTAGCCGGTTTGACCAAACGGGTTTGGTCAAACTACGATCTAGTCAGCCCCGTTTTGACTGATGACCCGTCGCGGGACTCGGGTCGGGGATTTGTCTTCAGGTAAGGTTTTATTTAATGAATGAATGAATGAGCCTTAGTAGATATGAGGCGATATGATATTTGAATATGATTTATATGCAATTAGTCACATGATAGGAAGTTTTTCCCGTGACTGTTTAATTGTATGATATATGTCGTGTTGACTAAGTACTCATAGAGAATTATGATTATATGGCGTCTTGACCATTCTAATTCTAAATGAGTACCATGGGACCATGACATTGATAGGCCTTACTATCTTTAACGAGTATATAGAGTTCACCGCTTGATAGCTTTTGTGTCACTGGCCTGGGATTTTGATACCAAGCCGGGGCATGGGCTGCCTAATTGCTTCCACTTTGGGAATGGAGCCAGCTAAGTACTAGCCAACTCTGCTTAGGGGGTCTCCTAGTAGAGATTCTCATGTACTTTTGGTCATGAGACAGGGAATGGGTTAGCTGTTGTCGCTTGGTCTGATCAGTCTAGGACTAGGATGTTTATCCTACCTTGTGGTATAGCCTCGAGTTACCAGAAGTCGACTATTGACTGTACTAAGAAATTATGCCTGTTTCTAGACGTATTGGTCTTTCATGTTTGATGATTCTATGAATCTAGAAGGTGAGATGCAAGCCGGCTACGGTTGATAGAGTTTGGATTACCGGTTGTTAACTGATTCACATGATAGCTTGCATGAGTAGCTTAGCCTTCATATGCTAGGTTATATGTTAGTTATTTGTTTCATAACATGAAAAGCATATCGTATATGTTAAGGCTTTGTATTTTCCATATACATCTCTTTTATGTTATTCATGTTTTATTAAACTCGACATTTCGTGGCTGGGAGAACTCGGAGTTACTCCCCACTGACTGTGGCTTCCGTGTTTATATTTAATGCGGTTGGCAGGTTTGTGATGCATACTTGGGTACATTGACGAGCTAGCGAGTGAAGTATTACCTTGGACCTATATTCGGTTCTTAGGATTGTATTATTTAATACACTCTTTTATTTCCGTATTTATTAGGGAGATATGTCTCCCGTTTTGGATACTTCTTATGTATAATATTATTTCCTTTTTGTTATGAACCTTTTTCTTTAAGACACCTTTGTTATGATGAATATATTTAATGGTAGGTTCCGGTTTTAAAATTTACCGATTTTCACTAAAGTGAACCTATTAAAGACGTATTCTCATCTTTTATTTATTTAAATTACTTGTTTATCTTTCCGCAAATTCGAGGGTGTCACAAAAAAAGTGATCACATTTTGAAAACAAAGCACGGTATGAGACCGTCGTACAGGAAGTGACCATTTTTTTTATAAATAGTGACCATCTTTTATGACGAAAAGACCGTCGTACATGAAAGTAATTGATAAAAGACCGTTTTTGTGGATTAATTAATATCTACTTGCCATAATGGGCCGACAATAGCATAGAACTGCCCACATTATCTATTTCTAATTAGGACACTTGCTAGTTGCTAGTTGCCATAACAAGCTGCCACATTATCTACACTAATATGCCACACCATTAACCATACCACCGTAATCACCTCACATCATCAAAAGCTTCATCTTTCCTATATATCATCTCTTCATCAAAAGCTTCATTCTCAGATCTACATCTAATTAAACATGAAGATGATCCATCATAATGATTAAACATGAAGTTGATCCATCATTCTGATTAAACATGAAGAAAGTGGAGTTCAACAAGCCAAAAGCTCGTGGTAAGCCATTCTTTATCCTTCTTATTAATTGGATATTGTCTTAAAATATTGCTTCTTAATCTAATTAGTAGCCCTTCGAGGGTTGTCAAGTTTATGCTTAATTGTTTTTTGGTATAGTCATTGTGTAGTAATTAGGGGATGTATGAAAGCTCTTAAATCATTATTTTTTTCCCTATTATCACTATGAACCCTCCTTAATCGTTATTTAATTTTGCTCCTGCTGTCACTATGAAACCTCTTAATTTCACTATGTGTTTTTGTGTTTTTGAATTGTACAAGAATATGGGAGGTATGTTAATCATGAATAAACATGTTAAAATTGAGGATTTTGGAAGCACAAAATGAGGTTTCAGGAAAAAAAAGTAGTATGCATATAGATACCTTTCGTAAACCATATCTTTGATCTCACCTTATCAGCAATTTAGTGTGGTTAGAGTCCACTGTATAAACTAACTACAGCTTAAATTTGTCAAACATGCCTTCACAGTAACTGAAATTTGAGTATAAGGTAGAGTGAATGCATCAAGTGTGGATTTCAATTGTGTTTCTGTCATCATTTCCTAAGTATCAGATGCAAAGTAACTGTGTTACTGTCACCATTTCCTATTAGTAACACTGACCTGAAACTTTGGATCCATGCGTTGCTTAAGAAACTCGTCCCAATCTTCTTGCGTTAGTTGTTTTTACTTTCAAACTGGACTTTCAATAGCGCCTTCTCCACCATCGCATTCTTCATCATCAGACACTTCATTTGGGAAAATGTAAGTGCTTGTCATCCTCGTCTTCCAATCCTTAAATCTACTACGCACAGCCTTTAAAATATTCTTCTTTTGTCATCATCAAGATTCCATGTTTTCTAAGAAAAGGACGGATGTCAGAACAATAGAACAACAGAGCAGTTGAACAGCAGAACAACATGTCTTATACTAAGGAATCAGAATAGCTATGATAGACCCAAACAATAATTTCTTTTAAATCAAATAATCATAGTGTTGATAATTTCTTACCCTCGCACAAATCCAGATTGTATTTTTTTAGCCGTTTGTTACATCTTTCCAACTACGAGTGATCCTGATATTTCGCGTCATATTTCCCATATCAGGCCTAAAATCCTTCAACTTTGGCCCATAAGGTTGTCCAAGCTTATTAAACTCAATATGTAGTGGTTCTTCGTCTTCTTCATTCTCATTATTGATCATCTCTTCAAACGATTTTCCCGTTGACAGACCCCTCACCTTTTTTTTCGTATTCGATTCTGTATCTCCATTTGTACCCATATTGTGCACCTGCAGTTAATAAAAAAATGTTAGTGTGAATAAATGACGAAAACTAAATCATTAGCATAGAGTGGGTATTTGGAGATTCTTATAACTAGACACAAAAGAATCAGTCGCCTTCTAGTTTAGATGTATTACAATTTGGAGGTTTTTGTCCCTTCCAATTTCAAATGGAATAAAAAATAAACCTGAAGAATGTGGTCTGGTCTCCTAAAACAGAAACGTCATGCACAGAACATAAAAGCTACAAGATGGAAATACAAGATTAATGATATAACTCATAAGCCAAGTTATCAACTCAGAATAACAAAAACAGATACTGCTTACTGAAATCTAAGCTCATAGCATAACTTCGTTAAAAAGAAATCTCATTTCAAATAATTATAAAACGAGTTCAAGTAATTATAAAAAACAAATGTTAGCTGATCATCAGCGCAAATGACATGATCGTAACCAAACTCATTAAAAACAGCCAAGTATGTTATCTATTATTTTGTGTTATCAAACCACAATCCCTCATCATGGTCCTCTCGCACATAGACCTCGTCACGTAGTACTTGTACATTTTGGCAAGTGGTCAAAAAGGGATAAAGTTCATCAACTTGATCGTACTCTTCTTCATCAACAATACCGTGTACACCAAGAATGCGTCTTTTACCATTACAAACAATTGAGCGTTTCATGTCTAAAGGATCATCAATGTAGAAAACTTGCTTTACTTGAGATGCTAGAATATAAAGGTCATCTTTGTGTCCTAAAAAATTGAAATCTACTAAAGTGAATCCCATATTATCAACATTGACTCCTTTATCACAATCGGCCCACTTACATCGAAATAAGGGAATTGAAAAATCATGATAATCTAGCTCCCATATGTCTTCAATTACCCCATAATAAGGCTTTGTTATATCCACGAATTGTTTACCCTTTCCTACATATTCAACTGATGTTGCCACAGCAGTAACGCCACTATTTTGCATCGTACTCTTCTCACCACTATTTTGCATCGTACTCTTCTCATCTTGGCGACTTGTGTAAAAGAAAAACCCATTGATATCATACTCTTCATAAGAAATTATGTTAAGCTAAGGACCATATGCTCACCATCTTAAGTTCTCACTTAGCTCACGGCTTGTGTTTGACAACTCCGTCATCACCTTTTCCTTAAACCAGTGTACAAATGTCCGATTATGTTCACCTACCAACCAAGCTTCACGTTTATGCGGATTTTCTCTCTTTATTAAGGAAAAATGATCACTTAAATACGGATGAACTTCAGTCATATGTTGCAAAACATACATATGTGCTTTATCAAAACATACACGGTCAACTGTAATGAACCTTTTCCCCAAAGTACCTTTCCCTTGAAGTCGTCCCTCATGTTGCGATGTAGGAAGCCCAATAGATTGCACATTCATTAACTAATCTTGGCAAAATCCAAGTGTCTCACAAGCAACAGTTGCTTCAACGATACTAGCCTCAGGTCGATACCGATTTTTCACTCGTCTCTTATACGTCCACATGTTTCTCAGGAACACCGGGCCACAAAGTTTAATCTCTCTAACCAGATGAACAATTAAGTGAACCATAATGTCGAAGAAGCTGATAGGAAAGTACATTTCAAGTTCGCAAAGTGTGACAATAATATCGGCTAGTAACTCATCCAAAGACTCTGGATCAATGTCCTTAGAATTAATTGCACTACAAAATTTGCAAAGCCTAATGACTATCTGTTTAACATTGTGACAACCCTCACGAATGCGGAAATAAAACATAACAAGCATGTGATTTATATAGCGGAAAATACGATGTTTTTGAAACTTTTTACCTGCAAGATAGAAATACGAGGAATGTTAAATAATTACAAACAAAATAGAATATACTACAAAGAGACGAAGTCCCTCAAAATGTTATCAATATCAAAGTGATTAGCAAACTAGCTGATAAACGTCTAGAGGTGTTTAATCCAGGGACGACACCCACTAGCTCACACCCGAACCCAAAATACCACAAGCAAAAAGCCATCCAATCAAGCAACCTGTTCATCCATGAAAAACATGAATGCCACAGTCAGTGGGGAGTAACTCTGGGTTCTCCCAGCCATATCACATTAAACGTACATCAAAGGAAATACAAAAGTAGAAGCATGCATATATAGATATACATGTGAAATACGATAAGGATAGATAGGCAATTCGAGATATCATAATAAGAGCATAAGAGTTACAA
>JAIUZE010023397.1:0-18307 GCA_022085475.1 Heliosperma pusillum
AGGATTAGATAAATGTTTTTATTTTATTTTTGGGATGTTTTAGTTTAGTACAAGGAAGAATTAGAATTGTAATTCAGTATGTACTTGTTTAAGTTTAATTCAGGAAATACTTTTTAAAGTCCCATTTTTATTGATTAGTGTTTTGCATCATTGTGTTATAGTTACAGTCTTTGATTGCATCATTGTGTTATAGTTTAATTCTAAAGAAGACGCTTCTTTACTAAAGTTGCATAATATCGTGCTAAAGTTTCATACCAAATGAATTAAAGTTACACAGTTTCATATAAACTAAAGTTGCATAATATCGTGCTAAAGTTTCATACGAAATGAATTAAAGTTACACAGTTTCATAGTAACTAAAGTTGCATAATATCGTGCTAAAGTTTCATACCAAATGAATTAAAGTTACACAACTTACTGTTGAAGTTAGAATGCTATACTGGTAATATTATAACATTCCAAGATAATTGACTACAGTTCAAATATAAGGGCATGTAGTTTCACACTCTTTGCTACGATAGAGTTCCATTAAGCAGTTTCATATTGAAGTTAGAAAGCTATACTTGTTAGAGTTTCATTAATCAGATTCAAAGTTCCATAATATCGAACTAAAGTTACATAATTTTCTATTGAAGTTACTAGATTGAAATTTAAAGATTTCCAATTTACAACAGATTCACAACCTACTGTTAGAGTTTCGTTAATTAGTTAGATTTCAGATTTATAGTTACCTACATAGAGTTAAATGATAAAAATACTTAGATACCCATATTTTAAATTAAAATTTAATAAATATATAAAGAGTAAGCCATAATGTGAAGACAGTAAAAGTTGAAATACAAAGTCCATTGGACTCATCAAGTGATCTGATTGTTATTTTTTGGACGTAATCTTGTTCGCTTTCCTAGCAGCATAAAGTTTTTTCCATAAATCAGCTTTTCCGTCCACAAATGTATTCACCTTCTCCAATAAATCTTTCCGGTTTTTGTTCATGTCCGCCAGTACAAGTGTTGCAGCAAGTTGGATTACCAGATAACGGCGGGTGATCTTCCTCATCAAGTCTTCGCTATTGAACGGCGCACCCTCATATAGTAACATATGCATCATGGTGAATACGCCGGACTCCTCTACATTAGCTTTTGGACCCTGCCAGGCTAATTTTATTTGACGTCTCTCAGACGTAGGGACCTCTTCATCCCTTCCCAGACTCCTGGACTTCAAGTAGTCGCTAAACACCTCGGCCTACATATACATTATTATAGGGTGGTAAATGAACAAAATTTGTTAGAGTGAATTTGTAAATTTGATAATATAATGCAGTGGAAAGTAAAGAAATTAAAACTTACAATTATAATAGCCACATCAACGATGTCGGACTGTTTGGAAGCCGGGTAATATTGATTATCGAGGAGATCAATAGTCTTTGTTTTGAAATTGATACATACACACGCATAATGCTCGTCGACATTAACTGGTATGAAAAATAGTTATGCGTTCGTGTTAAACGAACGACCACATCCCTTGATAAACATGTCCCATATGCTGAAAAGATTATCAATCTGGGTATTGCTGGGGGTTGACTGATCTTTGCTGTCCTTTAGGCGCATTACCGCATCCTACACAATTCGTTTAAGGCGTTAAAAATGAGACCGCATATATAATATTAATTATCAATTTAACTTTAGTACTTTAGTATGGAACTTTAAAACTCTTAACAGCAAATAAGTTTCATAAATTATTGTTAGAGTTACAGTTAATAGAGCACAGTATATATTTACTAAAGTTTCATAAGTTGTAAATAGAGTTTCAGAAAAAGTAGATAGAGTTTCATAATAAATAGAGCTACAGTATATATGGACTAAAGTTTCATAAATTTAAGTTAGAGTTTCATAGTAAGTAATTAGAGTTTCATAATAAATATAGTTACAGTATATATAAACTAAAGTTTCATAAATTGTAGTTAGAGTTTCATACAAACTAGTTAGAGTTTCATAATAAATAGAGTTACAGTATTATAGAATAAAGTTTCATAAATTGTAGTTAGAGTTTCATAATAAATAGAATTACAGTATATACAATAATGTTTGAATTCTAACTTCAACAGGAAATTGTGTAGCTTTAATTCATATATTATGAAACTTTAGTACGATATTATGCAACTTTAGCCAAGCAATTGCTTACCGTATGCCTTATACCAAAGAAAGCCATTCTGGGCACTTCGTATTCATCTGATTCTATCTTATTCAGCAGCTTCGACCAGCATTCGATTACATTTGAGGACGTTTTCACCTCAGGTAGCATTGACATTATGTCATCCCTATTTAGTCGAGCATTCCGTCCATAATCTGCTAGGCATTCCCTGTAATTATAAATTATTAATGTTGAGGCCAAATATAGAGATGATATGTAGAGAAATGTTACCGTACCTAGGGTTACAATCAATGTCGTCGACGAAGCAATAGTCTGCTGTGTGTTTCCGTAAATAAGTGACGTCCTTATATAAATACTGGTTGTTGCGTAAAGGTTTTGCAACCACAAGGATTGCTATATCGGCTAACCCGCAATCGATTGTGCAACCCAAACCGTCTCCCCCACCACGGGGGCAACTCTTAACAGCAGATAAGCTTGTGATGGATTTAGAATGGGCAGCTGTTGTAGCCACTGGTGTTTTGGGTTCGGAATCAGATAACCGTGGGCGCTTCTCTTCTGAAGGACCTGTGTCACTGTCAGTTCCTCTTTTTTTACCATTGTTGGACACGATTTTCTTCGGTCCTGCGCTAGGATTAATGTTACCAGCTTTGAACGACTCAACAGCAGCCAACAACACCCTCCTATCCTTGTTAATGTCACTCAATAGAAGCGTAGCAGCAATCTCCGCTCTGTACAAGTTCACTGAATCCATACTGCCTAAGCCGCAATCAAAAAGAGTCCCGTTATAAAGAAGCATGTGAATCATCATGTATATGCCACAATCTTGGGCAGAGTAGCCTACACCTTGCCATCTCAATTTAACGTTGACAATTTTAAACCCGCTAACCCTGTTGCCTTTAGATATCCCTTTAGAGACCATGTACTTGCCCATTTCTTTAGCCTGCAGTGATTATATGTAATTAGTTCTTTTGAAGAAAAAGAAAATTTAAAAACAAATAAAACGATAGTGTGTGATGACTTACTGTGATACGTGATATGGAGACATAAGGCAGGGAGTCAAAATCATCATCGTAAAGACGGTTGTCAAGGTATTCAATCTGCTGGGATAAAAAATTTATACATGCACAGCTGTAATGATCACCATCACCAGACAGTATAGGGATGAGGACCTGTGAAAATTACACCAAAACATTATTAAAGTTATGGATTTCACAAAACTGTATTATATTTCACAAAACTGTATTATAGTGAATACATTCTTCACAAAATTGGTAACACCTACCAAATCAGAGTCAGGAGAAAAGGATCAATACATTCTTCAACCCACATATCCCACGAAGAGAATATTTCTTTACTGACATCAACCACTTCCCCTTTTTTATGCGCTTTCCAAATTTCCAGTACAGGACCCTGTACCAAAAATAGTATTAACAAGAAGGATTGCGTAGGGAGAAATATCAAAGTTTGTTAAAATTACAAACACGTACAGTGTGGCTAAGTCCAAAGAAACATCGGGATGTTGGGACTGGTGCAGTGTTTTCATGGATGAGGTGGTTGAGTAAAATACACCAGCAGTCAATGACATTGTTTAAGACCTGAGATCCAGGTTCCAAAGACCAGAGGTCGTCACGCGAAATGCAGTGAAATCCAGTGTAAGATACAAGAGGTTCCCTAAACAACAAAGCTCGAGTTACATTATAAATTAAAATTGAATAGAGTTTCATAAATAATAAATAGAGTTACATCATATGTAGAATAAAGTTTCATACATAATAGTTAGAGTTACAGTTAATAGAGTTACAGTATATATAGAATAAAGTTTCATAAATTGTAGTTAGAGTTTCATAAAAAAATTGTTAGAGTTTCATAATAAATAGAGTTACAGTGTATATAGACTAAAGTTTCATAAATTGTAGTTAGAGTTTCATAAAAATTAGTTAGAGTTTCATAAAAATTAGAGTTACAGTCTATATAGACTAAAGTTTCATAAATTGTAGTTAGAGTTTCATAAAAAGTTGTTACTGTTTCATAATAAATAGAGTTACAGTATGTAGAATAAAGTTTCATAAATGACAGTTGGAGTTTCATCAAAAGATGTTAGAGTTACAGTATATATTGACTAGTGTTTCATGTATATTTATTAGAGTTACTGTATAATAAAATTCTTAATGAGTTATGAGTTTATATTGTAGACTTACAGTTTGTTATATATGGACGATTTGTTAAACACGTAATCCAATACATGCATCCTCAGACTTAAAACACCCTTGAAGATACTCTTGTTACGGCACAAGGCATCTGAGACGATTAGATAATCCGGATCGGGTGCCCCACAATCAATAGAGCATCCGAGATTTTCAGGGACGACAACATGCAGGAATGCGGTCTGTCAGAGTGGAACAAATAGGGATGATGTACGGCAGTCGCTGAGATAGGTGCTTCGTTTCCCGCAAAACATTAAGGTTCACAACCTGTCTCTGCCTCCCGCAAATCACGTAGTATGTCATCTACTTCCACAGTAGAATAAAGTACATTAGCCCCACCGGTTTGTGTACCTAACAAATCATCAGCATTTGCTGCAACCGCAACTACATCCCTTCCGGCAGCATCGACACTTATATCGCGAGCTATCTCACCCATCTCAGCAATAGAATATAACACCGAAGTGACCATCTCCAGACCTGAAGCCTCTACGAGGCAGTCAACATTTTGTTCCTCAAGATCTGATGGGCGATCTAAAACCCGATCATCCACCTCATTATCCTGCCTAACTGACTCTTCATGAAATACAGGTGCTATGCCATTAGAATCTTTCATCCGACATGATATGTCAATTACTTCATCAACGTACCTATGAACCGCATCACCCTCAAAAAATTCTCTTGTGTGCTGTGACGGTACGATATCAGCCGGATCCATATGTGGAGTAGTAAGACGTTTAAGCTTCGAGGTTGAATCTGAATACCATGCGTGAAAAACAATTGCATTCCGTTGCATCTTTAGGTAGAGCTCGTGCACACCCTACCATTTCAGCGTGAAGTGAAATGTGGTTTAATAAATGACGATATAGGTTAAAAAATAATATCAGAAATTAAATATAATTGGACTAATTATAAATTGTGAGGGTTACATAGTCCTGACTTACATCAACAGCTCTAGCTTCCAGCTCCGCGTCATCTTCGACACCTGGCGGAAGTTCGATCTGAATGAACTTCTTGTCGGTCGTTGAACGTGACGAAGGGCCCGACATTAATTGAGGGGTTCCAAAAGAAGTAGTGGGAAGTTGCTTATCGACAACTTTGCTATGATGAGTATAACTAACACCGGTACGAGGGTACGTGACAGACGGCCAAGTCTGTCGCCCTAAACAGCCACCAACAAGCTCACCCTTTAACCTGGAGGCAATCCTCTCATCATCCCAGTGCTTTATAAGCGGGAGGTCATAACAAGGAGCCTCGTCACGGAAGTCAAAACTCTGAAAATATGTAATCATAAGGAAAGGAATACAACCACGTAAACACCTCGGTGACTTCCTAGCAACAAAAGCAGCACTTACTACACCATCTAGAACATACGAACACCAGTCGTACTCGTTGATAACACCTACATCTTCAACTGCCCCAAGAAGTTTCATGTCGACAGTGTTATTTGTCGTGGGTGCCAGAAATGAAGACATGCTAAACAGCACAAAAAGCCGGCAAAAATGGTCACCACCTTCCTTGTCTTTCTCAAGGTCTGTTAATAACTTCCCTAAATGTATAGGTTCGCCAGGGTTGGACAATTTGTAACTCTTCCTCCACCGATCCTTCAATTGCTTGTTTTCCTCCGCCAAGGGGTCCTTCTTTCGACCGGTAGGAACTAGATCAAGAGGTTTGTGACCAAGAGGTAAAAGGAAGCAGTCATGTACATCAATTTTTGACACCAAAAACTCCTTCGAATCAGATGCCCGAAAAATATGAGATAGGTCATTAAAAGCTTCAAAAAAAAGGTGTACGTGTTCAACAGGTACATGTTTTAGTCTCAAATCAAGAAGCCCACCAAAACCAATGCGCTTCACCGCTCCCCGCTGAGCATGGTTAAGCTGAGAGATCAATTTCAAAAGCCTACCAGGTCGACATTTGACAAATTTAGATGGGGTAGGGTCAACGCTAACTTCTACGCCATCACCTTCACCAGCCATCTGATAGGTAAGACACAAAAATCAAAGTTTCATTATAATGTGTTAAAGTTACACAAGTATACAGATGCACTGAACAGGTTTAATGTTACAAAAAAACTTTAAAGCTTCATGTAGGACACAACTTCAAATTCATAAAAACATTCAACAACAGTTTCATAAATAATAAATAGAGTTACAGAATATCTAGACTAATGTTTCAACAATTGTAGTTAGAGTTTCATAAATTGTAGTTAGAGTTTCATAAAAACATAGTTAGAGTTCCATACTAAAGTTCCATACTAAAGTTTCATAAATTGTAGTTAGAGTTTCATAAATTGTAGTTAGAGTTTCATAAAAACTAGTTAGAGTTCCATACTAAAATTCCATACTAAAGTTTCATAAATTGTAGTTAGAGTTTCATAAATTGTAGTTAGAGTTTCATAAAAACTAGTTAGAGTTTCATAAAAAACATTCATCAACAGTTTCATAAATAATAATTAGAGTTACAGACTATATAGACTAAAGTTTCATAAATTGTAGTTAGAGTTTCATAAAAACTAGTTAGAGTTACAGTATACAAGACACAACAGCAGTCAACAACACACTTCTTTCCTTGATGAACTAAAGTTTCATAAATAGTAGTTAGAGTTACAATATACATGCTTAAAGTTTCATGTAGGACACGACACAACTTCAAGTTCATAATAACATTCAAAATTATAATGTGGACTACAGAATTCAGTTACAATACACAAATCTAGAGTTACACTAAACAGGTTGAAAGTTACAAGTAACAAACTTTAAAGTTTCATGTACAATTACAATTATATCGGGCAATTAAATTACAAGTAATGCAATTGGGAGAAACACAAAAAAAGGGAGAAACGCATTATACAGTAAATTTGATAAACTTCTGAGAAAATGGCGATACAGCTTCAACTTATTAAAATTCAAAAATGGCGAAATAAATTAAACGAACAATGATAAAAACCACACGAAACAAATTCAACTTGGATAATAAAAAGAAAAATAATGCAAAACTACAATATGGATAAATAGGGATGAATGTACCGGAGATTAAGGATGAAGATAGCAAGTTGAACTCTCTATAATGGATAAATATGGATGAATTATGGATGAAAATGGAGTAAGGATGATAAATATGGATAAATTATGGATGAAAATGGAGTAAGGATGAAGATGGAGTAAGGAAGACGAACAGTTTGAAGAGAAAATCAGAAAAATGAGAAGAGGAGGAGAGATACAGTAAAGTGGGAAAATGTGTTTTCAGAGAGAGAATGTCAAACGTGGGAACATGTGTATTTGCATGATTAATGATTGTGCATGGGAAACAGTAGAGTATAATATTTTGGGATTAAATCTCAGCCATCCATACTCAAAGATCCAAGGGTGTATAATAGGACTCAAGGACTCAATTATACTAAGGGGACTCATTTGAACCCACCTCTATATATATATATATATATATATATAGGGGCGGGTTCCCTGCGAACTTGAGTTCCATACGAACTGTACGAACTAATAAGAAATCATAAATCAAACTCAGATCAAGCTAATAAGAAGCCATATATAACTCCTAAATCGCTCTCCATCTACACTAGTCACCCCTCACCACACACCCACCCCTGAACTACTTCACCAACGGTGACGTCCAACGCTGCAAGAACGGCCTTCTCAACGAGCCCACCGTAGCTCCCGCCGGCGTTAATTTGAAGACCACTGTTGCCAGCATTTTTGGTCCGAACGACGACTCTCCTTTACTAGTTGGTGCTCCACATTACATCCCTTCTTTGATTTGGTTTTTGGTGTGATAAACTATGAAAACATTGATTTTATGATTTCAGATCTATAAAATAGAAGCAAAATTTCAAAAAAAAAAAAAAAGCAAGAGTAACGGTGTCGATGTGTATGGCGTCTACAAGTCAACCGAGTTGCGGTGACACTCGGTTGTCTCATTCAGTGGACGATGGGGTTCTCACTACCACCACCACGGATCAGCGACTCGCCGACTCCTAATGTTAATGTTGGATTTCTATCAGTCTGTGTTCAATAGCTCTTATAAGTTGCTTATTGTATTTCTAATTGAAGTTTAGCAAGAGTAAGTGTAGTGTACTAGTAATTCATTAATTAGTCTAACTAGGAGTTGTTTTTAACATGCCAGTCGGGTTAGATTCAATTATAGGATAGTTTCGATTTGTGTGACTTTAGTTTCAGGTCGGGTTATTCCGCTTCCATTAGCTCTTGGAGTAAATGTGGTGTAATTAGTATACCACCAGTTCTTTTTAGACATGATAATTGGGTTAGGTTTGAGTAGAGAATAGTTTGGATTTGTGCCACTTGAGTTTCAATACGGGTTATTCCATGTTCAGGTATATGTGTTCCTACAAATCTTGGAATGTTAGCTTGCAATTAGCACGTGTAATTGTGAGTTGTTTATTACCGAAGGTGATGCAGGTGAAAAATGCTTTCTAATTTTTATTCTTATCACCTATATTAATCTATGGGGAGCGCTAGGGCGACACCGGGTGTTACCGAGTTTCGGTAACACCCAAATAAAAAAATAAAAAAACTGAAAAAAGAAAAAACTAGTTTTCGTTTTTGCGCCAATATCGTAGGGATGAAACCGTAATTTATAATCTATTATATTAATAAATAAAATATAACATACCAATTAAACTAAAATATATCTAATATTATTCAACAATTCATATCACAACAAACACCTCTTCATCTTCCTCATGTCATACATTCATACGTTTACAAGTTAACAAAAAAACAAAAGATAATTCTATTGTCAAACCTGAAACGACAAATACCAAACGGAATTTTCCTCGACTGGAGTCATACTTGTTAAGGTACGTTCAACTCTATTAATTTGTTCATGGAATTTGTTGTGTTGTTTTAATTCACATGTAGTACTTTGTAGATTACATTAGTTGTTTAACATGCTCCAATTTTACTTTGGCTTATTCGATTGATTCCATTGATGTCTTCATATGCGTTCTGTATGGGGAATTAGTCTATTGTGACAACGCAAATAAGACCACCCCAAATAAGACAATAGGACACCACAGTGAACCACTTATTGAGTAACCTTCTGCGGATAATAAATTACTACTATATTATGTAAGTGAGTACACGACTGAAATTACGTATAGAGTTTTATTTTTTGTCTTTGAAGTTGGAACCGTGAACTTATAGTCTATTGTAAAATGCACTACAAGAAAGTTAAACTTGGAATGTGTAGTTTTTATTGTTCATCGCAAATTCTCGTTTAAGACGGAAGTATCCTTCTTAGCCTTAAGACGAGTCAAATAGCATACCATTTGCATATATATAAGACAAAACCCACTATTTAGATATTAGCAAAAAGATTTGTCTTTTTCGTGCAAGTGACAAATTATTTGACCATCTTATGAGAGACTTATTGATTTTATTCATTCAAGATTATAAGTGCAGTATGAATAATTGATTAACGGTACTTCTTGTGTGAGACGATCTCACCATGTAACCGTCTAATTTTTATTAGCCATACTTTTTTATTAACAAAATAAATGAACTGTTTTTTCTAGAAATTGACTGTCACAAGGTGTGTGTGACCGACCGTATCCCAGAATTCGTGATTGATTAATGTAGTACTTTATCATTAAAAGAATGCACTATTTCTTTCAGATATTAAGATCATACATAATACTCCCTAACTATTAATCTTCTTATACTCCGTATGTGACATATATTAATCGAAAAATTCAGATGGTACCCTCGAGGTTTGCAATTTTGCACGAAATACCCAAAATTTTGATTTAGAAAACTTTAAGAGGTCATAACTCGTGTCTACGAGATCATAGAGTGACGGTTTTTTTTTTCAAATCGATCATCTTTCTGAGAACTACGATTTGAAAAAAAAAATTATTGTATTTGGATCCCTTAGCTAGGAGTTATTGCATGTCAAAGTTTTTTTGACGGAACAAACTTTGAGCGAGCATATCTCTTGGTTAAGAATTCCGAACTCGACAATTTGTTTTTTCAAATCGTAGTACTTGGAAAGACGATCGATTTGAAAAAAAAAATCGTCACTTTCTGATCTCGTAAACACGAGTTATGACCTCTTAAAGTTTTCTAGATCAAATTTTTGGGTATTTCGTGCAAAATGGCAAACCTCGAGGGTACCATGTGAATTTTCCGAATAATAATTTAAGAATGGTACATATAATTTTTGAATTGTTGAATGTTGATATGCTGATAAGTTATTACATTTCATTTTCTTTTGACAATGGCAGTTATGGACTCTCAAAAATTTTCAAATATTAACGAGACACATAATGAAGTAAATGATGAGGCCATTCATCGGGAAGGACATGATGAAGAAATTAATTTTGAAAGCATTGATTTTTTTTATGATGAAGAAGTTATTTCGGATAATTATTTGGCTAGTTTAGAAGAAAAAATGAGTAGTGACAGTGAAGAAGACGATTTGGTTCAGCTCAATTTCATATAGCTCACCTCTTCTTATTTCAACTTAGTTCTTAAAATTTGCATATTATTGTTATCAGTATAAACTAGGTTTGGTGACAGGTCTCGCCCCGGCTACCTCTAACTCATACATTTACTATTTATAATGTGGTTTTCTATTGCATTTCTTGAAAATATGATCGATGGGAGATAAAATTTATCAATAAATAATGAGATATATTCATTACTTCCGATATTGATATTATTATTTTCACTACATCGAACGAATTGAAGCACTGGGTTGATGAGCATAGCAGGCTTCTTGAGGAGATGATCGGAACTGGCCAAATAGACGCCCATTTCTTTTCTCTTTCTAATTAGATGAACTTCAGAGATCTACCTACGACAAGACACACCTACGCCACAAAGACGTAGAAATTTTTTAGAGAAAGATCTACTCGAAAAACAAGTAGACCGAATGTGTCTTGGAGATTCATCCCCTTGGCTATAATTTTCTTTAGGAGTGATCAAAAGAACCAGCATAAACCATATCAAAGGACATCCCAGGCAAATTTTGTTGACGTCCATATATGCGACAAAGCATTGTATAACGGGTGCAACCCGAGCGAGAAGCACACCTTCCATAGAAGCTTCATAAAAGCCATTATTCCTGCAAAAAATTCCACTTGGCTCCGAGCAAATATCCGAACGAGCAACCCATCAATTAACCTCGTAATTTAAATTTATTTTAATAACCTTATAATAGTTTATAATTAAAATTAACAAGAAACAAATAAAACGATAAAAATTAAAATTGTAATAGTTTATCGTTATTTTTACTATTAAATTCAATATTTTACGTTAATTGTATTAAACTAATATATTTAAATAAAAAAAACTTTCCTTAAATCGATTAGCTACCTACTTTCCTAAAGTAGTGTTTAACAAAAAATAATTTTAAAGGTCGTAAGAAAACAAGAAACTTTTTGAAGGCGGGGTTTAACAAAGTGACTTATATTAAAGGTGGTGTTTGACCAAAAAAAAAACGTAAGGTAAACTATTATAATCTAATTATTTTCTTAAAGTTACCTACTTTTCTAAATTTAAATGACTATTATTTTTATAATTTCTAAACCTCAACTTACTTATATTACATTTATTAAATGCTAATAATTATTATACACCAAAGTTATATAGTATATGAAGTTATATAAATTTATGTCATTCCATTACTGCCCCTTCATTTCCGGATATATATAATATAGAAATATTAGATTAGCATATATATAGTATAGATAAATTGTCGAAATAAAAGGTTAGCATATGATATATACTCCTTTAGTCTCGGATATTTGTTTACATTTGATTAAAATATATCTCTCTGATAGAATATATATACTCCCTCCCAGGGATGTTAACGAGCCGAGCCGAGCCCAAGCTTGACCTTGCTCGGCTTGTGCTTAAGAACCAAAACTCGAGCTCGAGCCGATCTCGAGCTTACCCGAGCTTGAAAAAAATGTGCTCGTTATCAAGCTTGCGAGCTTTAACGCGAGCTTGAGCCAAACTCGAGCTCAAATCAAACCTATATATAACTGTTATTTTTTTAGTTTTTTTTCCCGATATTTTTAATAACAAGGATATATGTAAAAATATTTGGCAAATAAGTTAGATATTTGATATATGTGCGTGATACAAGTATATAATCATGATAAAATATTTTTTATAAAATATGAGCAATATCTTATCTAATTACACAGGTTCGAGTTGTTCGCGAGCTTTTCGAGCCGAGCCAGCGTTTGCTCGGCTTGACCCGTTAAGCTCTCGAGCCGAGCCCGAACCCGAGCCGAGCTCACATGAGCCGAGCTTTGACCGAGCCGATCTCGAGTTGCTCACGAGCTGTCTCGTCTCATTATTTCCTCTCGGTCCCTCCTACGTGTTATTTGTTTATCTATTCTATTTTTGGATTGGATGTCTCAATCATTATTTGTTCACCTTTTTATTTTAGGAATATCTTTCATAGGCAATTCGAACCTACGTAGTCAATTTGGTCCACTATGATTGTCGTCTAATAATTTGCCTTCTCGTCAAGGTAAAAGAAATGATCGAGATATGGCACTGATGGGAGTAATATGTAAACAAATGACCTAGACAAAGAGTGTACAAGGTAGAGTACGCTTTAAATCTTTTTTTTGGAATTCTTCTATACAACAACAAGGCATTCTTATAGGGATATCGGTTTTTGTCACTTAAATACGTAAAAAGCCATTTAATATCCAAATTTCAACCAAAAAAAAAATTAACAATAAACTATGCTAACTACTGTCGAACCTCGCACTAATGGTTAGTTAGTACCTCACGTTAGTCACTACCACAAGAGAAAGTCATTTATATGCTACACTACTTGAATCATCTATTAATAATTGGTGAATGGTGAATCATGGACAAAGCCCCAACGGCCACGCAGGAAGCAAGAGTCCTCACTTCCATCAATATAGCAGGTAAAAATCTCTCAAAATCTTTCAGTTTTTTAAAACTTATTATTATTATTATTATTTTAAATTAATTAATCAATTAATGTTAAGTTCCTAAACTACCCCTCACCACTAATTAGTTTGAAATTTGAATTTTAAGGGAGGAAAACCAATATACACATGCAAATTACAATAATAACCCGGGTGTCGCTCAACTTGAGTAACACCCGGTGTCGCCATCTCATTTTCCTTAATCTATTGCATGTTGGACTTTCATTGATTTCAAAAATGATAGAAATATTGTAGCGTTGGTATCTGATTTTGGTGTGGAGCATTTAAATGAATAATCCAATACCAAATGTATGTGAGTATGTCTATCCATGCGACCATACCCACAAAAATGTGGCATATAATCATCAAAATAGTAATTATAAGTTCATTTCTTACCGGTCATTACTTCACTATTCACAAATTCACGACTTTTACAACTTAAATTGTGTATTTAACAAGCTAAAAGTATATATATAATAATTTAAAGGAGTTTATTTATCAAGCAAAATGTATGTATCTAACAAGTTAAAGGTATGTATCTAACAATCTAAAGGAGTGTATCTAGCAAATTAAAGGTATGTATCTATTATTTAAAAGGAGCGTATCTAGCAAGCTAAATGTATGTATCTAGTAATTTAAAAAATTTGTATCTATCAAACTAAATGTATGTATTCAGTAATTTAAAGTAGCGTATCTAGTAAGCTAAAGATATGTATCTAGTAATTTAAAAAACTGTATCTATCATACTAAATGTATGTATCCAGTAATTTAAAGTAGCGTATCTAGCAAGCTAAAGGTATGTATCTAGTAATTTAAAAAACTGTATCTATCATACTAAATGTATGTATCCAGTAATTTAAAGTAGCGTATCTAGCAAGATGAAGGCACGTATCTAGTAATTTACACGAGTGTATCTAGCAAACTAAATATATGTATCTAAGATTTTAAAGTAGTGTATCTTGCAAACTAAAGGTATGTGTATCTAGTAATTTAAAAGAATGTAGGTAACAATTATAAGAAATTTATCGTATAAACTAAAGGTATGTATCTAGTAATTTGAAGAAGTGTATCTAATAACTTAAACAAGTGTATCTAGCAAATTAAACTTGTGTATCTAACAACTTGGAGTATATTATATGATTAAATAATACTTCCTCCATTCAACTCCACTCTACCACTTTCATTTTTGCACACTATTCATGAGTCAGCATCTAATTGCAATTTTCTCTCAATATATAAGTGACAATATATTCATGTGTGATCTTGTTTAATTCGTCTTTACGAGTACATTATTAATATCCAATTTTTATAATTTTTGCAAACACGTAGCTAACGATATTTACCGCGTAAAACACGTCTCGGCAAACGTGAAAAAATTATTTGGTAGAGTGGAGTTGAATGGAGGAAGTATTAGTTGGACAAGAGTACAATGAGTATTTCACTAAGTTAGGCTGTCACTATAACTATATTGATCACTCAAAATAAATGCCAGGATGCCATATTACTAACATGGAATATGAACCATTAGAGAATTTAACAAGTTGTACGTAAGGGATTACTCGGAGAGTTATGATATTAGTATATACGTCATGATATCGGACCTTGAATTCATCAAGAACATAGACGCAAAGGGACTCTAATCGTCATTTTTGCCCTGGTTTTCGTGCCCATTCTGAGATACACACATTATTACCCCAAATACACATATTAGTACCCTAGATACACAAATCGATATGTGTATCCGGTAGTACTGATACGTGTATCCGAGGGTAATAGTGTGTGAAACCAACACCCAACATTGAACACCACCACTCACCACGCACTCAGCACTACCACCACCAGCACAGCTTCGACTAACACCACACCTATCAACCCACCACCACTGCCATCACCAACCACCAACCACGACAAACGCCCAAACCATGAACCACTATCAACGCACTCACAATCCAGACATACAAAATTCGTGAACTGTCAAATCCACAACCACAGTAACACCCTCACCAGACATACAAAATTTGTGAACTGACAAATCCACAACCCACCGGTGACGACGCCGTCTAGCCTCACCAGACATTCGAAAAACCCATTACTAAGGCGTCATTCCGATCCGACCATCGTCAACGCTTTCTCGTCACAAATTTCAATTTGAAACCCAAATTTTAAAATGGAGGAAAAATATTGAAGAGTTGGCTATTTCTAAGGTAATGCGTTGACAACTTCGGATAGTTATGGAAACGTCGCCGTTCGCCGGTGTCAATTATATGGTAGCTTCAGAAGAGTGAGAGAAAGGGAAGTAGAAAATAAAGAAACTGATTCCGGCGAATTGCGTGCATAATTAAGTACAGTACGGCGAGTCACGGTTAACGACGCCTCCGATGAAGGTCGTCGGAGTTGCGGTGCCGACGTTAGTTGGGTGGCTTGAGGTGAAAGAGATGTGTGATGGGATTAATGGTTAAAGTAACGAATAAGAGTTGTTACAGGGAAGAGAGTGGGATTTAATCTGGGCCATACCTTATGTTTAATTTGATGGTCTCTCTTTAGTTCGTAAGTTCGCACCGAACATTTAGTTCGTACAGGATCCCAATTCTATATATATATATATATATATATATATATATATAGGGTCAGGATCCGGTGAGAACCACTAACATAATGAGAACCGTGAGAACCCTCACTAAATCCCCACCAAATCTTGTTTCGAAAGTTTTGTTGGATCATTTACCATTAGTTTAGTTTATTCAAGCAAAATAAATGCAGTAACTAAACAAAATTTATTGATTATCTTAAAAAATATGTACTTAATGTACATAAATTAAATTTGTACACTAAAATTACTCTAAATGCGTGAAAATGAGTAGTAGGTGCACGAAAATTTCTACATGCATGAAAACAATTACTAGGTGCATGAAAATAACGGGCTCTAGATGCATTAAAATGAGCACCGGGTGCATTAAAATTGTTAGATGCATGAAACTGACTACTAGGTGCATGAAAATTAATAAATCGTATTTCACCTCAATTTCCGTCGGTAAATTATATTTTTTTGACCAAATGTATGTTATCTAGCTATAAAATTCTACGCCGAACTCAAAAATGTCCTTATTTTTTAAAAATAAATTTCGTAAGGCGGAGTTCTCACGGTTCTCATTATCTTAGTGGTTCTCACCGGATCCTAATTCATATATATATATATATATATATATATATATATATATATATATGTTATGCTAACAAGTATTTAAATTGTAGGTCGATAAAAATTCATCTGGTATCCCAAATGCCGTGCAAGTCTTAGAGAAGACAAAGAAGCACAAGTTCCGTGGATGGTTATCAAAAAAACCAGCTGAACTCTTTGTAAGTTATGCATTTTTTTGTTAAGTGATTTATGTTTGTCATTTATATATTTAATTACATTAACTATTTAATTTAAATGACAATTACTAATTCTGAACTTGTTTGTGATGCAGAATAAGATCATGTCAAAGAAGTCTGAGCTTCAAAGTCAAGGAGTCGAAAACATCGACGATAATGAGATCTATTATGAGGAGACTGGATTTGACGAGAAAGGAAGATGCTACGGATTGGGACCAGCGGCGGATTATTTGTTTGACCATCATAGGCACTCTGTTGCTACCTCAACCCCGACTCAGTGCACCCAAGGTTTGGCTACTAAGCTGTCAAAGGAGAATGCGGCACTTAGGCGAGAGCGCGACGAGCAAGCTCGAAGGATTGCAGCTATAGAAGAGTACTTGAGTCAGGTTGCAAGAAATTCTACTCAAAGCTGCAAAACTGGAGGTTCTAACCAGGGTTGAGACGACTTTGATGATGTTGGCGACGATAATGCTAGGCCCAACCCATTCACCCCTTTCCCTCCACTCACTTCGTGTGGTTGAGTGATTAGTTAACTATTTTGAACTTAAAACCTTTTATTTGTAAGACTTTACTTTTATGATATAAAATCAAAACTTTGTTCATGCATGGTTTTGTGTTACATTCAAAACTTTGTTGGACGAGTAACTGCTGGAAAACTTCTGTTATTTGCAGGTTTTTTGACGTTTTAACGCGTAAAGGGGATGCAGGAAACAACCATTTCCTGGAATACAGGCGTTGTTGCGACGGAATTTCCGTCGCAAAAATTGACTGACTTACAGCCAAGTCAAAGATAATGTCAATTTTTGCGACTGAATTTCCGTCGCAAATGTTGACTCCATCTTTGACTTGACTGTACAGGTGGCAGCCACGTCAAAGGGGCAGTCAATTTTTGCGACGGAATGTCCGTCGCAAAATTTGACTTTCTCTTTGACTTGGCTGCCACCTGTAATCCGTCGCTATTTATGTTGGCGACGGATATCCCATCGCAACTAACTAGCGACAGATTAATCCGTCGCAAATACTGCTGTTTGCGACGAAAATAAGCGACGGACACTATCCGTTGCAAATCCATCGCAAAACTGTCTCTGGCGACGGAAATACCATGTTTGGCGACGGAATAATCCGTCGCAAATCGAGCTTTCTCTTGTGTTCATATTTGGCGGGATTCTGACTCCCTCCACGGTTTTTCCCACATTGGGTTTCCGCGTCACCAAGCTCTCGTGTTCGTACTTTCTTTCTTTGCATTTCATATTCGTTTTTGTCATCACATTATGTGACAACCCTCGCGAATGCGGAAATATAAAACATACAAGCATGTGAATTATATAGCGGAAAAGTGAAGTTTTAAAAACTTTTATACATGCAAGGTAGAAAATACGAGGAGTGTCAAAATATTACAAACTAAGTACGGGAATACAACAAAGAGACGGAGTCTCTCAAAATGTTAGCAAAGAACAAGTGTTTAGCAAACTAGCTAATATGGTCTAGAGATGAAACTTCTAGGGACAACGCCCGCTAGCTCACACCCGAACCCAAAATAGTCAAAAGCAAAAAGCCATCCACGCAAGCAACCTGTTCATCCATGAAAAACATGAACGCCACAATCAGTGGGGAGTAACTCCGGGTT